>OY740786.1:16173283-16427409 GCA_963514005.1 Raja brachyura | reverse complement strand
TAAATATTCTTTGCTTTTTGGTAATTTTCGTCTTATTTTCCCATGTGTACACTTTTATATATAATGTATATCCTAAAAATATGTTAAAAAAACTAGGAGTGAAAAAAAAGGTTTAATTACCACAGGAGTGGAAAATCATTCTATTAGAATGATAAAAAAAAAACATTCCAACGTCTAAACACTGGGCTTCAGCCCTATCCTACCCTTTCTGGGGGTGATTACTGCAGTTATTTATTGGAAAATTAGCTATAAAAACCATGGAGATGAATCAATGGATTTTCCTGACGCATAGATTTGGTGTTGCGGTCCGACCAAGAGGAGGTGATGTGGACACGGTTTCAGTTATAGTTCTAGAGGAACATTGCTTCGGATCGATGTCTCTTATGCACTCCTCAGAAGAACTGGGTGTGCTCTTCACCATTATGGCTCCCAGCCTACAGGTTTCTGATCTGAACAACTAACTTCTTCCCTATTTCTCCTCCACCCACCCCCCCCCCACCCCCCCCCCCCCCTATTTCCCTCTCCTCCTCGGCGCTGTTGTTCACTCACACCTTCCCTCCCTCCCTCCCTCCCTCTCGCAGGGCTTGGTTCAAAGGGGGCAACGAGCTAAGCGGGGTCTGAACCCTTTCTGAAAACGAGCGCAAAGAGAAAAAAAAGTATTGTCAAGCGCTCCAAACTTCATTTAAAATAAGTAAATCTGACTTTGGCTAATAATTTAATAATAAATCCTTATACAAAACTAACACCCTACAAACTCTCTGTCTCTCACGCTGCCTGTTGCCTTGTGGGGGGTGTGTGTCGGAGAGAGGGGGTGTGGGTGTGGAGGGGACCCGATGTGAATGTTACCACTATAGGATGACGAGGTTGGGCTCTGAGCTGCAGTGAGAGAGAGCAGAGAGAGAGAGAGAGAGAGAGGTCGTGTTTTCTTCTCAGCTCTGCAGTTGAGAAGGATTGGAGCAGCCTTTCCAGGATTTTGCCGTTGGAGAGGGCACAGACCCAGGGGGGCTTCATAGTTCAACTTATTGTTGGGCTGTTGAAGCTTTTCTCTGGTCTGGGGAGCCTCCATCTGTGTGAAGATTCCTGAGATTCTCCACATTGTCGAGGGTGCGGTTGGCGTTGGCGGATTGCCAAGAGTGCCTGTGATCTCAGTGGGCTGAAGTTGTGCGGTGTCTTTGTCGTTTTTGGCTCCGCTTCTCTGCCCTAAAGTCATTTTGTCAGTGCGGCTGCCTGGCTTAATGTGAAGAAGGTACTTTTGCGTCCAGCGCGACTGGGATCGAGTTTCCCGTAAGCTGCTCTTGGCTGTGGACGAACCTGGGGACTTTCCTGCTTCAGCTGGAGGTTTCTGTTTTCTGCTGCCTGTCTTTGACTGTGACTGTCTCTGGGACTTAACTTGGAGCTGTGCTGCTGAGGTGCTTGGAGCTGGTTTGTGCCTCTGTGAGGATGGCGATGGAAGGGGCGCGGCCGAAGGTCCGGACCTACGCAGCGACGGCATCAGTGGCGGGTGCGAGGCCATCTGAGCTTGAGCCTCATGTTGACTTGGATGGGGACAGTTTTGGTATTTCTGTTCAAACTGGGCCTATGATGTCTAGGGGGGTAATTACGAAGGCCATGAATGAACTTCTTGGGAGGGGGGCTATTGTCTCTTCTGAGCTCGAAAGGGGAAAGGTGGAGATGATACTTAAGACCCGGGAGTGTGTGGCCCGAGCGTTGGAGGAGGGGATCTCAGTGGGGGGGGTCCACGTACAGGTGGATCCGTGGGTATCCAGGGTGAGACCGGTTCTCCTGCGGAGCTGCCCCACTTATTTTTCGGATGCAGTGCTTATTCCACACCTGTCCAAGTTTGGGGAGGTGCGGTCTAAATGTTTTCGTCTCTTGCATCCCGGGGGGGACCCGGAGGAAAAAGGGGTCTTCAGTTTCAAGAGGAGGGTGTTCATGAAGGTGGGTGAGGGGGATGGTGCCGAGGGGAGTTTTGAGGTGGTGCATAAGGGTGTACCCAGAACCGTGCGTTGGAGTTGGGGAAAGGCACGGTGTCATGCGTGCGGCGAATTTGGACATCTCCGTAGGGAGTGTCTTTTTCGCGGGGGCACTGCTAGAGGTTCTAGTGTAGTGGCCCAGGAAAGCGCTGCTGGCCCATCTGGGGTGGCTGGTCAAACCTCAGCGGCGCGGGGTGGTACTGCTGACCCGGCTGAGGTTGCCAGTTCTGCCTTGGTGACCCGGGGCGGCAGTGCTAAGCCTTCTGGGTCCAGGGGTTCCGCTTTGGGGACCCTGGGCAGTGAGAGCCCAAGCCCCCCACGTCCCCTACGTCTTGCGCCTGTGGCGGTGGATGGAGGTGGGGCGCAGGAGGAGGGGAGTGTTGAGGGGGGGTTTTGGGAGAAGCAGGGGAAGCATAATAAGAAGAAGGAGAGGGATAGGGCTGCCCGAGCGAAGAAAGTGCAATCGGGTGAGTTTGGCTCCAGTGTGGTGCAGACTGCACCTGCTGGGGCCCAGGGGGGAGTTGTGGTGGCTCGGAAGGGGGGAAAGAAGTCTAAACGTGTGGGTGGCAAAGTGGTTGGGGGTAATGTGGAGGCGGATGACCCTTCCCTTATGGAGGTTACCGCACCTCCGCATGCGAGTGGGACTAAAAGGAGGCATTTGCCTGGTGAAGAGGAGGAAGGGCGTGGGTCCAGAGCGAAGGGGATGTCTTTCTCCGGGCTTTCCACCACTGAGGTGGCTGAAAGTGGTCTTGACCCGGTGTCTTCTGGGTCGGTGGTTGGGCCTTCTCTTCATGGATCTACAGCGGGTGTCACCGGACTGGGTGCTGAAGTTGATTCCGGTGGAGTTGTGTCCACTGGGCGGGAGTCTGTCCCTTCATCTCAGGGGCCCTCTGAGGGAGTTATCTCGGCGGATGCTGTGGTTAGCTCCCTTGGGTGTGTACCCTCTGGGTCGGATGAGGTCCCCTCGTTTCAGAGGCCTACTGAGGGTGCTAGCACGGTAGGTGACGTGGTTGGCTCCTCTGGTAGTGTGCCCTCTGTGACGGGGGATGTGCAGAGTCAGGATGAGGGGGGAGTTTCGGGGGTGTTGTCGTTCAAGTCTGTGCTCCATATCAGTGCCAGTGGAGGTGCTGGGGGGCGGGATGCCTCACCGGATGAGTTGTCTGGGGTGAGGTTAATGGCAGGTGGTGATTCTCTGGGTGATGCCTGTGGAGAGGGCACTCTGGATGATGTGGAGGTCAGGGCTGTTATGGGACGTGATCCTCTTTCAGACTCCGAGGGTGCCAGTGTTCCACAGGCCCCGGGGATGCCTCTTGTTGTTGCTTCCCCAGGCCCGGAGGAGGAGGGTGATGGTAGCGGGCAGGAGCCCAGCCATTCAGAGGGCTGCGAGTCTCAGGTAGGGGTGTTGGGACCCACCCCCAGCATTGATCCGGGTGGTCGTGTCATGGCTGTGGAGGAGGATAGCGATGCGGCCAGTGGGGGGGGCTCAGAGAGTGTTGTGTCAGACAGTTCTGGTCTTTCTGAGGTTGTTGATTCAGGTGCGAGCGGGTTGGCTGAGAGCCCAGACTCCAAGGCCGTGTCTGAGGCGAAGCTTATTGTTGAGGTGCGAGAGTTCTTAAAAATAAGTCGTGCTCCCAAAACATTATGGTGGGCCATTACAAGGAGATGGGAGGATTGGCTAGATGTGCAGGCGAGTCTCGAGGCTATCCTTAGTAACAAGGATAGTGGTCTTTCTGACTCGGATTTGGGGCAGTTTTGGGGTTTGTTGAAGGTCCTCAGAAAAGGAGCTCCTGAGACTACAGGGAGTGTGAGGGTCACAATCTAATGTGTCTACACATTCACAGTAGCTACATTAAATTTAAATGGGAGTAGAGCGAGTTTTCGAAGATTTCAGCTCTTATCAGCCCTAAGGGAGGGGAGATTTGCAGTTTGTTATCTGCAAGAGACACATACCGTTGCTAGTGATGAACCTACCTGGCAACTGGAGTGGGAAGGGAGGGTTTATATGAGCCATCTCAGCTCAAATTCGAGTGGGGTGGCTTTTCTGTTGGCCCCAAATTTTCTGCCAAGCATTTTAAAAGTGCAGGAAGTGGTGCCAGGACGTTTGCTCCATCTGGCCGTGAGCCTGGATGGCATGCCGTTGCATTTCATTAACGTGTATGCCCCTAGCTCCGGCACGATGCAGGCCGGCCTGCTTCGGGAGGTGAATGCTCTGTTGGGCACTATTGATAGGGGAGAGTGTGTCTTCCTTGGTGGGGACTTTAATTGCACACTTGAGGTGCGGGACCGTTCTGGTACTCAGTGTGCGCCTGCTGTAGCGAAGAAGCTGAGAGGCTTGATTGACTCCTTTGAGTTGGTTGATGTTTGGAGGGACCTTCACCCTGATTCCACTGCTTTTTCGCGGAGGTCTGAGGGCGGTGGTTCCCGCATTGATCGGTTTTATATTTCCCGAGCGTTTGTTTCCCGTGTCTCAGCGGCCTCAATGCGGCTGGTGCCGTGCTCGGACCATTGTCTGGTGCGTGTGGATTTCAATCCAGCGTGCGCTCGGGCTGGGTCCGCGTACTGGCACTTTAACAACAGGCTGCTGGAGGATCGGTGTTTCCGGGAGTCATTCACTCGGTTTTGGGTGAAGTGGAGAGAGAGGCAGAGGTGCTTCTCTTCCCTTAGGCAGTGGTGGGATGTGGGTAAAGCTCACATCCGTCTCTTTTGTAAGGAATATACATGGGGGTCGACTGGGAGGCGGGACTCAGCGGTCGAGAAGCTGGAGAGGGAGATACAGGACGCTGAGTCTCGCCTGGGTCAGTTTGGTGAAGACTCCAGCGAATGGGGAGAGTTTCAGAGGAAGAAGGAGGTTTTGAGGAGTCTGCTGCTTGAGCGATCTCGAGGCGCTTATGTGAGGTCTCGGGTCCAGATGCTGCACGAGCTGGACCGAGCGTCGCCTTTCTTTTTCTCTTTGGAGAAGGGGCGGGGAGCTCGAAAACAGCTCGTGGAGTTGCTTGCAGATGACGGCTCCTCTGTCACTGATCCAGAGAGGATTAATGCCTTGGTTAGGTCCTTT
Organism: Raja brachyura; assembly: GCA_963514005.1. Next base: position 16,422,381 of record OY740786.1, on the reverse strand, counting down.
TATGGGACCCTGTTCTCTGCGGAAGGATTCAGTGTGGAGGCTCAGCAAGATCTGTGGGAGGGTCTACCGACCGTAGATAGGGGGGAGGCTGATCTTCTTGATGGCCCCTTATCTTTGGAGGAGTTGACTCGCGCCTTGCATCAGCTCAGGAGGGGTAAGTCCCCCGGGCTGGATGGGTTGACGGTGGAGTTTGTTAGAGCATTCTGGGACATCCTAGGGGGTGACTATATGTTGGTTTTGGGGGAGAGCCTGGCGACTGGAGTGATGCCTCTCTCGTGGCGTAGGACGGTTGTTGTCTTGCTGCCTAAGAAGGGCGAACTCCGTTTGTTGAAGAACTGGCGTCCAGTCTCTCTCCTTTGCACAGAATATAAAATTTTTGCACGGGCAATGGCAAATCGCCTGGGCTCCGTGCTGCATCAAGTGATTCATCCTGATCAATCTTATACAGTCCCTGGCCGGTCCATCCAGGATAACATCCACCTGGTTAGGGACCTGATTCATTTAGTCCAGGGTACTGGTGAGTCAGCTGCTTTTCTGTCTCTTGATCAGGAGAAGGCTTTTGATAGGGTAGAGCATGAATACCTATTTGGGACGTTGCAAGCGTTTGGGTTTGGACCACACTTCGTGGCCCGGGTCCGGCTTTTGTACGCTGCTGCGGAGTGTCTTGTAAAGGTTAATGGCGCGGTGCTATCTCCTTTTCATTTTGGGAGGGGGGTCCGCCAGGGGTGCCCTATGTCGGGCCAGTTGTATTCGGTCTGTGTGGAGCCGTTCCTGTGTCTTCTTCGGAGGAGGTTGACAGGCCTGGCCCTACCTGGCCCGCGGGTTGAGCTGATTCTATCGGCGTATGCCGATGACGTACTTCTTATGTTCACTGATCCTGGTGACCTGCGGAGGATGCGTGACTGCCAGGAGATATTCTCGGCTGCATCTTCTGCTAGGATTAACTGGAGTAAGTGCTCTGGACTTTTGGTGGGTCAGTGGCGGGTAGACTCCCTGCCGGAGGAGATGGCATTGTATGCGTGGAGTACCACGCACCTCCTCTATCTGGGGGTGTACCTGAGTCCCACTGAGGATGTTTGGCCGGCTAACTGGCAAGAGTTGGAGACGAAGGTGGTTGCTCGGCTGGGGCGCTGGTCAGGCCTGCTTGGAGTTCTCTCCTTTCGGGGGAGGGTGCTGGTCATAAACCAGCTGGTGGCCTCTATGTTATGGTACCGGCTGGCTACTCTTGTCCCGCCCTCTATATTTGTAACTGCTATACAGAAGAAGCTGGTGGATTTCTTTTGGGGAAATAGGAAGCATTGGATTTCCGCGGCGGTCCTGAGTCTTCCGTTAGAGGAGGGCGGCCAGTCCTTGGTGTGCGTGCGCACCCAGGTGGCGGCTCTCCGTCTCAGGACTCTGCGGAGATACATGTATGTAGAGAACCCTCCCAGATGGCACGCTCTGGCCACGTATTTTTTTCGTCAGGGTCGTTGCCTAAGGGGGGTCTCGCGGCTCCCGGTGGCGGGTGTCAGTCGACCCGCCCTAAGGGGCTTGCCTGTTTTCTATAGGGATGTGTTAAGAGTGAGGAATTTGGTGGTGTTCAGCCAGAGTGTTGTTCCACGAGGAGAGGGGGATGTTGTGGTTGCGGGTGTGGCTGGTCCTCATCCTGTCATGGTGGTTGTCGAGGAAAGGCGCGAGCCTAGAGTGGTTCAGATAGAGCTTACCCCTGCTCCGTCAGATCTGCTCATCGGGCCTAGGCTTCGGGATATTTCTCGGCCTCCGGCTCCGCATAATCTGAGCTGCCTTTCTGAGATGACCAGCATGCCATTTTGTGATGCAAGGAGACGCGCACTGTACAGGATGCTCCTGCACATTCTGAACCACCGTGCCTTCGTCTCCCGTCCTGACTCACCATGGAGGACGGTGTTACCATCCGAAGGCGGCGGGGGCCCCAGTGGGGGTCCTTCTATAAGGGAGTTGTACCCCTTTATATTGGGGACCTGGGGTGGAGAGTGCTGCATGGAGCGGTGGTTTGTAATAAACTTTTGAGTCGGTTCACGGGCTCGTCTGCCGCATGTATTTTCTGCGGAGAGGAGGAGACCGTATTCCATGTGTATGTGGAGTGTGTGAGGTTACTGCCCCTGTACCAATATCTGAAGGGGTTGTTCCTCAAGTTCTGGCTGCATTTTAGCCCTACAATCCTGGTGTTTGGACACAAGGCGGGGAGCGGGGAGAGCCGAGTGTGGGGGGGGGGACTTACCTGTCGGTTTGCTCCTTGGCCTGGCCAAGATGGCCATTCGTGGGTCCAGGCAGCGGGCGGTCGACGGTCTGGCGAGAGTCGGCTGCCTGCCCCTCTTTCGGGCCTACGTCCGTGCACGTGTGTCCCTGGAGAGGGAACACGCGGTGTTCACGGGGACTCTGGAGGCCTTCCGTCAGCGCTGGTCGCCGCGTGGGGTTGAGGCGATTATAAATGAATGTACTGCTTTACTACAATGATCTGTTCATTATAGTGTGATTTTTGATTGTGTTTTGATGTGTTGTATTTTATGATTTGTGTTGAATAAAGTTTTTGAAATGGAAAAAAAAAAAAAAAAAAAAAAAGAGAGAGAGAGAGGTCGTGTATTCTTCTCAGCTCTGCAGTTGTGAAGGATTGAAGCTGCCTTTCAAGGACTTTGCTGTCGATGAGGGCACAGACGCAGAGGGGCTTCATAGTTTAACTTATCGTTGGGCTGTTGAAGCTTTTCTCTGGTCTGGGGAGCCTCCATCAGTGTGAAAGTTCCTGAGTTTTCTCCACATTGTCGAGGGTGCGGTTGGCGTTGGCGGATTGCCAAGAGTGCCTGTGATCTCAGTGGGTTGAAGTTGTGCGGTGTCTTTGTCGTTTTTGGCACCGCTTCTCTGCCCTAAAGTCATTTTGCTCAGTGCGGCTGCCTGGCTTAATGTGAAGAAGGTACTTTTGCTTCCAGCGCGACTGGGATCGAGTTTCCCGAAAGCTGCTCTTGGCTGTGGACGAACCTGGGGACTTTCCTGCTTCAGCTGGAGGTTTCTGTTTTCTGCTGCCTGTCTTTGACTGTGACTGTCTCTGGAGCTTAACTTGGAGCTGTGCTGCTGAGGGGCTTGGAGCTGGTTTGTGCCTCTGTGAGGATGGCGATGGAAGGGGCGCGGCCGAAGGTCCGGACCTACGCAGCGACGGCATCAGTGGCGGGTGCGAGGCCATCTGAGCTTGAGCCTCATGTTGACTTGGATGGGGACAGTTTTGGTATTTCTGTTCAAACTGGGCCTATGATGTCGAGGGGGGTAATTACGAAGGCCATGAATGAACTTCTTGGGAGGGGGGCTATTGTCTCTTCTGAGCTCGAAAGGGGAAAGGTGGAGATGATACTTAAGACCCGGGAGTGTGTGGCCCGAGCGTTGGAGGAGGGGATCTCAGTGGGGGGGGTCCACATACAGGTGGATCCGTGGGTATCAAGGGTGAGACCGGTTCTCCTGCGGAGCTGCCCCACTTATTTTTCGGATGCAGTGCTTTTTCCACACCTGTCCAAGTTCGGGGAGGTGCGGTCTAAATCTTTTCGTCTCTTGCATCCCGGGGGGGACCCGGAGGAAAAAGGGGTCTTCAGTTTCAAGAGGAGGGTGTTCATGAAGGTGGGTGAGGGGGATGGTGCCGAGGGGAGTTTTGAGGTGGTGCATAAGGGTGTACCCAGAACCGTGCGTTGGAGTTGGGGCAAGGCACGGTGTCATGCGTGCGGCGAATTTGGACATCTCCGTAGGGAGTGTCTTTTTCGCGGGGGCACTGCTAGAGGTTCTAGTGCAGTGGCCCAGGAAAGCACTGCTGGCCCATCTGGGGTGGCTTGTCAAACCTCAGCGGCGCGGGGTGGTACTGCTGACCCGGCTGAGGTTGCCAGTTCTGCCTTGGTGACCCGGGGCGGCAGTGCTAAGCCTTCTGGGTCCATAGGTTCCGCTTTGGGGACCCTGGGCAGTGAGAGCCCAAGCCCCCCACGTCCCCCACGTCTTGCGCCTGTGGCGGTGGATGGAGGTGGGGCGCAGGAGGAGGGGAGTGTTGAGGGGGGGTTTTGGGAGAAGCAGGGGAAGCACAATAAGAAGAAGGAGAGGGATAGGGCCGCCCGAGCGAAGAAAGTGCAATCGGGTGAGTTTAGCTCCAGTGTGGTGCAGACTGCACCTGCTGGGGCCCAGGGGGGAGTTGGGGTGTCTCGGAAGGGGGTAAAGAAGCCTAAACGTGTGGGTGGCAAAGTGGATGGGGGTAATGTGGAGGCAGATGACCCTTCCCTTATGGAGGTTACCGCACCTCCGCATGCGAGTGGGACTAAAAGGAGGCATCTGCCTGGTGAAGATGAGGAAGGGCGTGGGTCCAGAGCGAAGGGGATGTCTTTCTCCGGGCTTTCCACCACTGAGGTGGCTGAAAGTGGTCTTGACCCGGTGTCTTCTGGGTCGGTGGTTGGGCCTTCTCTTCATTGATCTACAGCGGGTGTCACAGGACTGGGAGCTGAAGTTGATTCCGGTGGAGTTGTGTCCACTGGGCGGGAGTCTGTCCCTTCACCTCAGGGGCCCTCTGAGGGAGTTATCTCGGCGGGTGCTGTGGTTAGCTCCCTTGGGTGTGTACCCTCTGGGTCGGATGAGGTCCCCTCGTTTCAGAGGCCTACTGAGGGTGCTAGCACGTTAGGTGACGTGGTTGGCTCCTCTGGTAGTGTGCCCTCTGTGACGGGGGATGTGCAGAGTCAGGCTGAGGGGGGAGTTTCGGGGGTGTTGTCGTTCAAGTCTGTGCTCCATATCAGTGCCAGTGGAGGTGCTGGGGGGCGGGATGCCTCACCGGATGAGCTGTCTGGGGTGAGGTTAATAGCAGGTGGTGATTCTCTGGGTGATGCCTGTGGAGAGGGCACTCTGGATGATGTGGAGGTCAGGGCTGTTATGGGTCGTGATCCTCTTTCAGACTCCGAGGGTACCAGTGTTCCACAGGCCCTGGGGATGCCTCTTGTTGTTGCTTCCCCAGGCCCAGAAGAGGAGGGTGATGGTAGCGTGCAGGAGCCCAGCCATTCAGAGGGCTGCGAGTCTCAGGCAGGGGTGTTGGGACCCACCCCCAGCATTGATCCGGGGGGTCGTGTCATGGCTGAGGAGGTGGACAGCGATGCGGCCAGTGGGGGTGGCACAGAGAGTGATTTGTCAGAGAGTTCTGGTCTTTCTGAGGTTGTTGATTCAGGTGCGAGCGGGTTGGCTGTGAGCCCAGACTCCAAGGCCGTGTCTGAGGCGAAGTTTATTGTTGAGGTGCGAGAGTTCCTAAAAACGAGCCGCACTTCCAAAACATTATGGTTTGCTGCTGAAAGACGGTGGGGGGACTGTCTAGATGTGCAGGCGAGTCTCGAGGCTATCCTTAGTAACAAGGATAGTGGTCTTTCTGACTCGGATTTGGGGCAGTTTGGGGTTTTTTTGAAGGTCCTCAGAAAAGGAGCTCCTGAGACTACAGGGAGTGTGAGGGTCTCAATCTAATGTGCCTACACATTCACAGTAGCTACATTAAATTTAAATGGGAGTAGAGCGAGTTTTCGAAGATTTCAGCTCTTATCAGCCCTAAGGGAGGGGAGATTTGCAGTTTGTTATCTGCAAGAGACACATACCGTTGCTAGTGATGAACCTACCTGGCATCTGGAGTGGGAAGGGAGGGTTTATATGAGCCATCTCAGCTCAAATTCGAGTGGGGTGGCTTTTCTGTTGGCCCCAAATTTTCTGCCAAGCATTTTAAAAGTGCAGGAAGTGGTGCCAGGACGTTTGCTCCATCTGGCCGTGAGCCTGGATGGCATGCCGTTGCATTTCATTAACGTGTATGCCCCTAGCTCCGGCACGATGCAGGCCGGCCTACTTCGGGAGGTGAATGCTCTGTTGGGCACTATTGATAGGGGAGAGTGTGTCTTCCTTGGTGGGGACTTTAATTGCACACTTGAGGTGCGGGACCGTTCTGGTACTCAGTGTGCGCCTGCTGTAGCGAAGAAGCTGAGAGGCTTGATTGACTCTTTTGAGTTGGTTGATGTTTGGAGGGACCTTCACCCTGATTCCACTGCTTTTTCGCGGAGGTCTGAGGGCGGTGGTTCCCGCATTGATCGGTTTTATATTTCCCGAGCGTTTGTTTCCCGTGTCTCAGCGGCCTCAATGCGGCTGGTGCCGTGCTCGGACCATTGTCTGGTGCGTGTGGATTTCAATCCAGCGTGCGCTCGGGCTGGGTCCGCGTACTGGCACTTTAACAACAGGCTGCTGGAGGATCGGTGTTTCCGGGAGTCATTCACTCGGTTTTGGGTGAAGTGGAGAGAGAGGCAGAGGTGCTTCTCTTCCCTTAGGCAGTGGTGGGATGTGGGTAAAGCTCACATCCGTCTCTTTTGTAAGGAATATACATGGGGGTCGACTGGGAGGCGGGACTCAGCGGTCGAGAAGCTGGAGAGGGAGTTACAGGACGCTGAGTCTCGCCTTGGTCAGTTTGGTGAAGACTCCAGCGAATGGGGAGAGTTTCAGAGGAAGAAGGAGGTTTTGAGGAGTCTGCTGCTTGAGCGATCTCGAAGCGCTTATGTGAGGTCTCGGGTCCAGATGCTGCACGAGCTGGACCGAGCGTCGCCTTTCTTTTTCTCTTTGGAGAAGGGGCGGGGAGCTCGAAAACAGCTCGTGGAGTTGCTTGCAGATGACGGCTCCTCTGTCACTGATCCAGAGAGGATTAATGCCTTGGTTAGGTCCTTTTATGGGTCCCTGTTCTCTGCGGAAGGATTCAGTGTGGAGGCTCAGCAAGATCTGTGGGAGGGTCTACCGACCGTAGATAGGGGGGAGGCTGATCTTCTTGATGGCCCCTTATCTTTGGAGGAGTTGACTCGCGCCTTGCATCAGCTCAGGAGGGGTAAGTCCCCCGGGCTGGATGGGTTGACGGTGGAGTTTGTTAGAGCATTCTGGGACGTCCTAGGGGGTGACTATATGTTGGTTCTGGGGGAGAGCCTGGCGACTGGAGTGATGCCTCTCTCGTGGCGTAGGACGGTTGTTGTCTTGCTGCCTAAGAAGGGCGAACTCCGTTTGTTGAAGAACTGGCGTCCAGTCTCTCTCCTTTGCACAGAATATAAAATTTTTGCACGGGCAATGGCAAATCGCCTGGGCTCCGTGCTGCATCAAGTGATTCATCCTGATCAATCTTATACAGTCCCTGGCCGGTCCATCCAGGATAACATCCACCTGGTTAGGGACCTGATTCATTTAGTCCAGGGTACTGGTGAGTCAGCTGCTTTTCTGTCTCTTGATCAGGAGAAGGCTTTTGATAGGGTGGAGCATGAATACCTATTTGGGTCGTTGCAAGCATTTGGGTTTGGACCACACTTCGTGGCCCGGGTCCGGCTTTTGTACGCTGCTGCGGAGTGCCTTGTAAAGGTTAATGGCGCGGTGCTAGCTCCTTTTCATTTTGGGAGGGGGGTCCGCCAGGGGTGCCCTATGTCGGGCCAGTTGTATTCGGTCTGTGTGGAGCCGTTCCTGTGTCTTCTTCGGAGGAGGTTGACAGGCCTGGCCCTACCTGGCCCGCGGGTTGAGGTGATTCTATCGGCGTATGCCGATGACGTACTTCTTATGTTCACTGATCCTGGTGACCTGCGGAGGATGCGTGACTGCCAGGAGATTTTCTCGGCTGCATCTTCTGCTAGGATTAATTGGAGTAAGTGCTCTGGACTTTTGGTGGGTCAGTGGCGGGTAGACTCCCTGCCGGAGGAGATGGCATTGTATGCGTGGAGTACCACGCACCTCCTCTATCTGGGGGTGTACCTGAGTCCCACTGAGGATGTTTGGCCGGCAAACTGGCAAGAGTTGGAGACGAAGGTGGTTGCTCGGCTGGGGCGCTGGTCAGGCCTGCTTGGAGTTCTCTCCTTTCGGGGGAGGGTGCTGGTCATAAACCAGCTGGTGGCCTCTATGTTATGGTACCGGCTGGCTACTCTTGTCCCGCCCTCTATATTTGTAACTGCTATACAAAAGAAGCTGGTGGATTTCTTTTGGGGAAATAGGAAGCATTGGATTTCCGCGGCGGTCCTGAGTCTTCCGTTAGAGGAGGGCGGCCAGTCCTTGGTGTGCGTGCGCACCCAGGTGGCGGCTCTCCGTCTCAGGACTCTGCGGAGATACATGTATGTAGAGAACCCTCCCAGATGGCACGCTCTGGCCACGTATTTATTTCGTCAGGGTCGTTGCCTAAGGGGGGTCTCGCGGCTCCCGGTGGCGGGTGTCAGTCGACCCGCTCTAAGGGGCTTGCCTGTTTTCTATAGGGATGTGTTAAGAGTGAGGAATTTGGTGGTGTTCAGCCAGAGTGTTGTTCCACGAGGAGAGGGGGATGTTGTGGCTGCGGGTGTGGCTGGTCCTCATCCTGTCATGGTGGTTGTCGAGGAGAGGCGCGAGCCTAGAGTGGTTCAGATAGAGCTTACCCCCGCTCCGTCAGATCTGCTCATCGGGCCTAGGCTTCGGGATATTTCTCGGCCTCCGGCTCCGCATAATCTGAGCTGCCTTTCTGAGATGACCAGCATGCCATTTTGTGATGCAAGGAGACGCGCACTGTACAGGATGCTCCTGCACATTCTGAACCACCGTGCCTTCGTCTCCCGTCCTGACTCACCATGGAGGACGGTGTTACCATCCGAAGGCGGCGGGGGGCCCCAGTGGGGGTCCTTCTATAAGGGAGTTGTACCCCTTTATATTGGGGACCTGGGGTGGAGAGTGCTGCATGGAGCGGTGGTTTGTAATAAACTTTTGAGTCGGTTCACGGGCTCGTCTGCCGCATGTATTTTCTGCGGAGAGGAGGAGACCGTATTCCATGTGTATATGGAGTGTGTGAGGTTACTGCCCCTGTACCAATATCTGAAGGGGCTGTTCCTCAAGTTCTGGCTGCATTTTAGCCCCACAATCCTGGTGTTTGGACACAAGGCAGGGAGTGGGGAGAGCCGAGTGTGGGGGGGGGACTTACCTGTCGGTTTGCTCCTCGGCCTGGCCAAGATGGCCATTCGTGGGTCCAGGCAGCGGGCGGTCGACGGTCAGGCGAGAGTCGGGTGCCTGCCCCTCTTTCGGGCCTACGTCCGTGCACGTGTGTCCCTGGAGAGGGAACACGCGGTGTTCACGGGGACTGTGGGGGCCTTTCGTCAGCGCTGGTCGCCGCGTGGGGTTGAGGCGATTATAAATGAATGTACTGTTGTACTACAATGATCTGTTCATTATAGTGTGATTTTTGATTGTGTTTTGATGTGTTGTATTTTATGATTTGTGTTGAATAAAGTTTTTGAAATGAAAAAAAAAAAAAAAAAAAAGAGAGAGAGAGCTGTCATCAGTCATACACACACTTCTCATCACATAGTAGTCCCTATCATGATCACTGTTCTCTCATATACATTTCATTAGGGCCTACCCATACACATTCGCAATCAATGACATCAAACTTATTTCCTGAAATCCTAATGTTGCGAATAAAATAACTATGAACACATGTCAAGATATTTTTTCATTCTTTTCATTCTCCATATGAGTGTAATAAAATGTAACGCATACATACGTACACCGATACAGAAGTGCTAGCTTTAGACACAAATAATGTACATTAACGTACACAAATAATGTACATTGCTCCCTTTGCCAACACCTGCATCACTAAGGTACATTTTAACTGGATACACTACGAGCCTCGGCCAAGAGCGTTACACTTGGCGGCATAACCAAGTTCTCAGACCAAATTGTAGCTTGCTGCTGGTATTGTAGCAGCCCTGGTGGAGTGAGATTAGAAATCAGTATCTACTCCTGTATAAGCCAAACCTCGCACAACCACCTGGAGATGGTCTGAACTAGTATCAGAGCCTCTAAGGCTCTAGATGAACTTGACGTAATGATGTAAACATGTAACCACATGTAACCGAAGGTGCATGAGGTATGTAAACATGAATTATGATGTTGCAGGTGTAATGATCCTGTCCATTCGCAATTTATATAATGACTGGACCCGTGCTCTGAGGGCAGCGCGAGGGAATAACCTACCTATGAGAGCCAAACCAAAGATAGTGATATAGCTGGAGCCCCATGGTGAATAAATGTTAACACAATGTCAATATCCCGTACTTCCGTGCACTTGGGTCTGGAAGAACTTGTGTTAATGATATCCTAAATACTGGACACCAGAGGGTGAAACGTGAGAGAGCGGGTCCCACTTGATGGAGCAACTATGATGAGAAGCACGTTGGGTACAGTTAATGGAACTATATCTTAATTTATTGTCAAAGACCCATAGAAAATTGTTATGTGTAACATAACTTTTAACAGAAAAAACGCTTCCCTCTCCTGAAGAGGCAAAGTACTGCTTTTTTGTTGCTATCCCTGCATTCTCAGTGAGACATACATGGATCCGTCTGACAGCCCGAGCCGCAGGAGCGGTCTTCTCAGATTCTGTAAAGTAATTAATTGATTAATCATGTAGAGGCTGGTTCCCCGAATCGCCGGCTGAACCAGCAAAGTTTTATGTTTAGAACCCCATATAAGGTTCTATATTATTCCCAACATTTGCGGGAAACTATGGCTGTGTAGGCCAGTCAGACAGTACGAGAACCTGAATGCGGGATCTTGCTGAATATTGCAAGCCCCGACTGATGTGGCAAAATGGAGAACCACATAAAAGAACATTCCTCCCCTGTGTAGCGAGAATGAGCCTGCATGCAAACATATCGATATTGGGTGCCATCGAGCCATAGATCCTAAAATGCATTGTGATCCAACATCCATACTGTGTTGTCATTGACTTTACATGATGATACGCCAGCACCAAAAAAGTTGGGTAAATTATGACAGGATACTTTGACTTTATTGCATCCATGTGACTAACATATGCCACCATCACAGTGTTTAACTTGGACTAAGCATGCAGGTTTTGCACATTCGCACAATAGCCTATAGTATACACCTAGTGTCTATAGGTAGTTAATACCAATAATTGAAGAATTGGTGCTTTGTGCAAATTCCATCTGCTTTCGTTACTAGAGATGGCATTCATGATTTTTCATCTTAGTACTAGCACGTGTAAGTAATATAACTGAAGATAATATGACCAAAACTACTGGAGCAATGCTGAATACAGTTCGACCACCATTGAGACTTTGATAGCTTCAGCTGATAATAGCATAGGTCTGTTAACAATGACCTATATGGCACTTGAGAGATTAATACTTTCACGTTGAAAGTTCTAATAATGCAAGATCCAATTGCACAGCTGAAACACAACTGCTATAACCAATTACTCTTGATAAATAGAAGACTGCTTGATAACAATGTTGTTACAGGCTTCAATTGATTCCAATCTATTGCCCCAGGACGGAATCACAGGTAATTAATAGTTAAAAGTATATCCGATAAAGAACAACTTCCAGTTGGTATCAACTTAAATTTGACCGGATGGCTCAAAACTGTTGATTTAAGCAAAACACAGCGCAAGAAATATCCTCCAGATCAATTTGAAACGTCTCCAGTGATCTCCTGTGAATGGGTCCTAAACAGTATGCATCTATGGAACCGATGCATGCCATAAAGATCCTAAGGAAATTAGTAGTTAGACACTAGAGAAATTCCATTTACTGAAAAGCTATGTTTGCACATGGGAGTAAATGAAATATGAACCGACATCTCTCCATCTTTCACAAGGAACAGGCCACGTCTGCCATAATTCCGTGCCTGCCTTGAACGCAGCTCTGGCCATACTACTGCCCTGCCTTAAAACTGCTTCGGTCGTAATTCTGAGCCTGCCTCAAAAGACAACTCTGGCCATATTACCAAGCTTGTCGTGGAAGGCAATGCTGGCCGTAATTCTGAGCCTGCCTCGAAAGAGAATTCTGGCCCCAATTCCAAGCCATGCTTGGTACCCTTGTATACTGTGTAATAATACCCATCACATGTTATCATTTTCATTTATATAAAACAAGTGTAAATATTACAAACTTGTAAATGGTCTACTTACCCCATTTTTCGAACGAACCAGACCCACCTACCTCCATGGTTACTGGTGTTCTTATGGTAAACCCAAAGGCCCCTGATATGGGTTCCATCCCCATCCTTGATTTCCATATTCCTGAGACCAGCTTGGCTCAGCTTTCAAGCGCCCATCAACCTCAGTGAATTGCCACTGCCGTTGAGGCGTGGGGGTGTCATCGCCGATACGCTGGTTTCATTTGATAGCTCAGTTCACTGCCGGCACTTGTTGCGTGATGGAATCTGGCCCCTTCCGGGATTTCTGCCTCTTCCTTTGTGAGTATGTCCTCGCACTCCCCTCCACCAAGCGGGAGACTCGTAGACAGCCCTGAGACAGGTGCTGCCGCAGGCCCCTGAGGATACCTGCGCTGACATTGCCCCTTGCACTTATATCAGAATATGACTCTGGGCCCGAGTGAAACTGATCCCTGATGCTCCCTTCCTCAGAGAGGGAGACATTGTGCAGCCCTGACACAGGTGCCACTGCCAGCGGGTTTTTCATAACACCCAGGCTCAGATAGCTCTCTTCTGGAGCATATCTCTCTGGAGCAACCTCCATTAGGTGCTCCAGGTGGATTTCCAGGCTGTTCTGTTTTCATTTCGGTAACACGTCATAGTTGAGGAGAACATTATGACCAAATTTTAAGGAAATTTGAGACAAAAACTGGAACTAGATTCCTTCATACTTAAAAATATCTGGAATTCTGTCCAGTAAAAATGGAATATGACAAAATCCTTAAACCACTAGTAAACATTTTGGAATTCTATACAGCAGGGATGGAGTTCCTTGGTTGCATTGACTATGGATGTTATTTTTGCACAAGCATTGTGGCCATTACTTAATTGAATATTTGTTTATTATATAATATATTTGTGTGTAATACTGGTTATGCTGCTGCAAGTAAGAATTTCATTGTTCTATTTTCGGTACATATGACAATTAAACATTCTTGTCTCTTGATTGTTAGAGGTTAATTTCTTTAATTCCAGTCGAGATGAATAGCATCTACTAAATAAATATATGTGAATGTTAATTGTTTGCAAGAATCTCCAATGCAAAACATGTTTGAATTCTGCAGTGTTATAGAGCCTCTGCGTAATCAATAAATCAGCCAATTTGTCTTCAAGTTATTGAAGTACTGGCGAACACTATTAATTGAATGAGCCGCCTTTCTTGCTTTATTCCAAGTAGGTCCCTAGATATAATGTTGCTTCATTATTGAACCTGGTTATTACAAAGATTCAGAATGTAATGATTGCATTTTTGGCTGCATTGAAAAATTGTTAAGAAAAATATATATTTATTGCACTCCTGCAGATTTATGAGCCGCCTTTCTTATTTTATTCCAAGTAGGACCCTAGATGTATTTTTGCTTCATTATTGAACCTGCTAAAGTACCAAGGTTCAGAAAGTAATGATTAGAACATTGCATGCTTTGAAAATTTGTTAAAATAAAAATATATTTATTGCACAGCTGCAGATTTACTTCGCTTTAGTATAAAAATATCGTCTCCTTTTCAGCCTCCACTTGTGATTCATCTAACCTGGACACTACATTTGTTCAACAAAATAATCCCAGGTCGCTGCTGTTTATTTCCAGTCAGCTTTGCAGACAGCAAAGTCACGTGGACCTTCATCTTGCACCAGAGCTGAAACTGGTAACTGGCAACACCCAACAATGCAGCAAGCTGTGCTTCCAACTGGTGAGTAATGCTTAAAAAATAAATAAATAAATTCTGTGGGTAAACTTCCCAGTCATGAGTTAGTAGCGATGGAAAACACCCCAGGAAGGAGGAGCATAGAAACTTCGAAACAGAGAAACAGAGAAACATAGAAAAATGCAAACATAGATACATAGATGCAGGAGTAGGCCATTCGGCCCTTTGAACCAGCACCACCATTCAACGATCATGGCTGATCATCTAAAATCAATACCCCGTTCCTGGCTTTTCCCCATATCCCTTGATTCCTTTACCCCTAAGAGAGAAATCTAACTATTTCTTGAAAACATCCAGTGAATTGGCCTCCACTGCATTATGTGGCAGAGAATTCCACAGATTCACAACTCTCTGGGAGAAAATGTTTTTCCTCATCACAGTCCTAAATGGAAAACCGTACTATGTAGAAGGCCACCTGCGCCCAAACCCTGGGAAAACCCAAATCTGCAGCTTCCATCTTAAAAACAGAGAGGCTAAACGGGAGCTCAACGTTACCTGGGATGGTATAAAGCTTGAAAACCACCAGCACCGAGTCTATCTGGGAGCAACTTTAGATCGTACCCCCAGTTACAAGGCACTCACCCAAAAGACGCGAGCCAAGGTCTCCACCAGGAACAACCTTCTACGACAACTAACTAACTCAAAGTGGGGGGCTCATCCAAGTACACTGTGTACATCGGCACTAGCCTTGTGCTTCTCCACCGCTGAATATGCCTGCCCAGCACGGAGCAGATCATGCCATGCACGTAAAATAGACCCTATCCTCAACGTGACCTGCAGGACAGTGACTAGGTGCATCAAAACAACCCCCATACACTGCCTTTACGCCCTCTCTGGCATCACTCCCCCTGACATCTGCAGAGCAGTCATCTCAAAAGCCGAGTGCACAAAGCAGGCCAATGACAACCGGCACTTACTCCATGAGCAGTCTACTGCCCAGAAACGGCTCAGCTCCAGGAGCAGCTTCCTGGACACCACCGAAGTACTGGAGACCACCCCAACTGATGGCAGGATTACTGAATGGCAGAACCAGTGGAACAGCCTTGGCAGCCCGACAACCCAATGGATGGAGAGAGGCATCACCCCAGACGAATCCCTCGCTACCGGCCACGATCAACCTTGGGCTGTCTGGAAAACTGAACCGCCTGCGAGTCGGTGAAGGACGCTGCAAGGTGTCCATGAAGAAATGGAAAATAACAACTTCCGATGCATGTGTGTGTAGCAAATCCCAAACCATGGAACACATCATGAGATGTAGCCAAACTCCACAATGTACCGAAAATGATCTGGCCGAACCAAATGCCGCTGCGCTCGCCTGCGCCAACCACTGGAAACACGTGATATAGAAGATGGCTGGACACGAGGAAGGAAGAAGTCCTTAATGGCCTACCCCTTATTCTTAAACTGTGACCCCTGGTTCTGGACTTTCCATAACATCGGGAACATTTTTTCTGCATCTAGCCTGTCCAAACCTTTAAGAATTGTATATCTATCTATAATATCCAAGCATATCCAAGTTAAACTGTGCTGAACAAATATGGAACTCACTACTCACACTGAGAGCCACTGCAAGCCATCGGAAATAGGTAGACAAAAATGCTGGAGAAACACAGCGGGTGAGGCAGCATCTATGGAACGAACAAATATGTGACATTTTGGGTCGAGACCCTTCTTCAGACTGAAATAAGACAGCAGAAAGCCTTTGGGTCCAATTTTTAATAAGATCATGGGTGGCCTGATCTTAGCATTATATCCACCTTCCTGTATGTTTCCCATATCGCTCAACTCTCTGACAGCCCCCAATGTATCTCTGTTGCCATTAAACATGGTGTTTTTAAAGTGAGACCTGGAATACTTCAACCAGTTTTGGTTTTACTTAAGGAAGGGTCTATTTGTATTGGGGCTTGCTCAGAAAGGTTTCATTAGGCTGAATCCTGGGATGGGGTTGCCTTGTAAGGAAAGGTGTCAGAGGTTATGGGGAGAAGGCAGGGGAATGGGGTTAGGAGGGAGAGATGGATCAGCCATTATTGAATGGTGGAGTAGACTTGATGGGCCAAAGAGCCTAATTCTGCTCCTATCACTTAAGATCTTAAATTTAGTTTAGTTTAATTTAGAGATACAACATGGAAACAGGCCCCAGCGCTGACCAGCGATCCCCACACACTAACACTATCCTACATACGCTAGGGATCATTTACAATTATACCAAGACAATTAACCAACAAAACTGTACTTCTTTGGAATGTAGGAAGAAACCCACACAGGTCATGGGGAGAACTTACCACGTACAAGCCCAAGCTGGTGAAGGTTTCCTCAGAAGATAAACCTTTCATCCATTGGTTTGATTCTGGCTCACAGTCATGTTGGATATTTCTCAATTGTCTGGGGTTTCACTTTCCAATAATTTCCTCAGTAAAGATACAAGTCGATGCTAGTCTGAATAGGCTGAATTGCATTAAACAAGGAGATAGACACAAAAAACTGGAGAAATTCAGCAGGACAGGCAGGATCTCTGGAGAGAAGGAATGGGTGATGTTTCAGGTCGAGACCCTTGTTTACTGATATCCTGGTGGAATCTTTGCCCATGGAATTCACATATCTTCTGCACAGTGAAAGGTATTAAAGATATGTTTCTCTGTTAGTCCATCACACATTATGTGGCCCCAGAAGTTGGTCATTCACCAGATTTGGGGTATTGGGTACAGAAATTAATTTCAAATGACGAAGGCCCACTGATGAGATGTTAGTGAGGCAATTGTGAACACTCCCTGTCCCCTGCCTCACTGTCTGTCCTGCTAAGTTATTGGGCATGTAACTGGATGGGTGTCCTAAGAAGAGTGGCCAGTGGGGCTTGCCTTAGATTAGCAGAGAATCAGATGATCAGTGGAGCCTATAAAGTGTGTGGGAGGAGAAGTGGTAGGGAAAATTGAAAATCATGGTGTTATACAGCTGGCCACCATATGGCTCCAAATCCAAGGGACATTCTGTCGAAAGCATACAGCTTGCACCTATATCCTTTACCCTTTGGTACTGCTGGGATCTGTGATTTGGACTCTCGATGGCATAGGCAGAAAATAACATGGGTTTGAGGCAAGGCAAAGGGAAGATCACTGAAAACAGCTCTATAATTTCCTAGTTGGAAATTCCAGTTGGGCATTCTGGTTGAGTTAAAATATTAACATCCAAGGAACCCTGAGACAAGCAGTTATAGTTGAACATTGTGTTTAGTTTAGTTTAGTTTAGAGATACAGCACGAAAACAGGTCCTTTAGCCCACTGGGTCTGTACCGACTAGTGATCCCCACCAGCCAACACTATCCAATATACACTAGGGACAATTTACAATTATACAATGCCAATTTTACTTCGGAGTCACGTGAGTGACTACGTGAAGAAGCCCCGTCTGGCGCTGGATCAGCATTACGTCGACGCTGTCGGTAGAGGAAAGAGCTGCAGAGAGCAGCTCCAACACAGCGGTAAGGAAACGGCCCGCAGGTAAGTAAAATTATTTTACTTCCAGGGCGTTTTCTAAACTCCGTAGGCTGGTGGGTAAACCAGGAGGAGTTAAATTAAAATGGGACAGTATAACAGCTGATCGTGTTGTATTAGATACTGTGTTAGGATCTACCATTGATTTTGTAGAAGGTATGGATCCATTGGGACAGAATAAGCCTAATCATTCTCTGATGTTTTCAGTTCTTGAAAAAATTCAAATTGACAAAGAGGTTAAGAATTTGTGTGAGAAAGGAGTTATTGAGAAAACAGGAGAGGATCCACATCAATTTGTATCAAATATTTTCCCCAGACCAAAGAAAGATGGGGGTTGTAGAATCATTTTAGATCTCACACAATTAAATACATTTGTCCAGTATAAACATTTTAAAATGGACCCATTCAACACTGCAATGCAGCTGGTATCAACAGGTTGTTATATGGGTACAATAGATTTGAAGGATGCATATTATTCGGTCCCAATTCATCATAGTTTTCGCAGGTATTTAAAGTTTAAATGGATGGGACAGCTGTAGCAATACAAAGCATTACCTAATGGATTAAGTTCAGCACCTAGATTGTTCACTAAATTGTTGAAGCCAGCACTTGCACTGCTAAGGGCACAAAAACACATCGTTATGGCTTATCTAGATGACATTTTAATTGTCAATGCTAATCAGGAGTCAGCTGAAAAATCAGTCTCAGCAACTACAAACTTGTTTGAAAAGTTGGGATTCCTGATTCATCCAACAAAATCTAAGTTACAGCCATCCCAAACCATTGAATAGCTGGGGTTTGTGATTAATTCAATTACCATGTTGGTAACTTTACCAATGGATAAGGTGATAGATTTGACAAATGTGTGTCAGAACCTGATTAACAAACCTTATCCCTCCATCCGAGAAGTTGCTAAGGTTATTGGGAAGTTGGTAGCAGCATTTCCAGCAGTAGAATTTGGTCCACTACATTACCAAAATCTTCAAAGGGCAAAAACTCAAGCGCTTATTCAGCGAGCAGGCCATTTTGATAGGCCAATGCAATTGCCAAAGGAAGCCTTATCAGAATTGCATTGGTGGGTTGAGAATGTTCCACAAGCTGTTAAGAACATTTTAGTTCATCAGCCAGTAGTGTTTTTGCAAACTGACGCAAGTTCTCTCGGATGAGGGGGCTACGGATAATGAGTCCAGCTGTGGGGGGCAGATGGGCTGTCCAAGAGGATTTATTGCTCCAAACATATGGTATTAATTATTTGGAGCTACTGGGAGCATTTTATGGATTAAAAGCTTATTGTTCTACATTAAAAGATTTGCATGTCCAAATACAAATAGACAATACCACAGCTGTGGCATATATCAATCACATGGGTGGTGTCAGATCAATATCATGTGATCATCTGGTAAACCAGATGTGGCAATGGTGTATTGGTAAAATATTTGGCTTTCAGCTATTTATTTCCCAGGGAGAGACAATGTTGTGGCAGACAAAAGATCACGAATATTTAAAGACAATACAGAATGGATGTTAAATCCACAAATTTTCAAAAATATCGTCAGTTGGTATGGAGTACCGGACATTGATCTGTTTGCATCTAGATTGAATCACCAATTGCCCAAATACGTGTCTTGGGAACACGATCCAGGGGCAGTAGTGGTGGATGTTTTCTCGCTACACTGGGGGAATATGTTCTTTTATGCTTTTCCCCCATTCTGTCTGATTGGGCAATGTCTTAAGAAAATAGCGCAAGACGCTGCCAAAGGCATTTTGGTGGTGCCAAATTGGCCTACGCAGTCATGGTTCCCATTGATGCTTAAAATGATTGTTGAACCATGTATGACAATTCCCAGTTGCGACAATCTGTTGACACAACCAGTAACAAAAGAAATTCATCCATTGCATGATCATATGAATTTGTTAATCTGCAGGTTCTGACCAGACCATTGCAAGAGTTTGAACTGTCGGACAGGACCGTGGATGTTATAGATGCAGCATGGAGGAATAGCACTAAAAAACAATATATGTCACATATAAGGAAATGTGAAGTTTTTGTACACAGTCAAAGATATCTTATCATACTGCAAACATTCCAAATGTATTGGAGTTCCTTGCTGGGTTACATTTTGATGAGCTTTTGAGTTATAGTGCCATTAATTGTGCTCGTAGTGCATTGTCGTCCTACTTAGGACAAATGTCTGATCGGGATTCAGTTGGGTCTCACCCATTAGTATCCCGATTCATGAAAGGAATTTTAATAAAAATCCTCCCAAGCCCAGATATACAGAATTTTGGGATGTTAGCATTGTTCTCACTTTGCTTAAGCAATGGACTCCAATTACTTCAATGTCTTTGCAGAAGTTAACATTGAAGGTAGTAATGTTAATGGCATTGGTATCACCTCAAAGAGTACAAACTTTGCAATTGTTACGGTTGGATTATGCATGTGACTGCAGATAACATTGTGTTTTATGTTTATGACCTGATCAAACAAATCAGACCAGGGGGAACTGGAGCTAAGGTTATGTTTAAAGCATATCCTATCGATGAAACATTGTGTGTAGTAAGCATTTAACTCAATACATTGAGGTAACCAAAAATCTCAGAGGTTCTGAGGAAGCGTTATTGATAACGCACAAAAAACCACATACAAAATTTCAGTTCAAACCATTTCTAGATGGTTAAAACAGGTTTTAGATCTAGCAGGAATAGACACTGATGTGTTTAAATCTCACTCCACTAGGGCGGCAGCTACGTCCACGGCGAAGGTACAGGACGTACCACTCGATCAAATTTTTAGAGGCCACAGGGTGGTGTAGAGAAGAAACGTTTTCAAAGTTCTACAATAAACCTGTTGTCACGGTGCCAGGATTTGGGCACGCAGTACTGGGTTCTCTTTAAATGCTTGCTTTGTTTTATATTATCGATTTATATTATCGATTTATGTTACCATTGACATCATTTATCATTTTTCTTTTGTAATTTTCTCCTACGATAGAGGGGTTATTATTTAAAAAATTGTTCTTTTTTAAAGGACTTATTACATAAATTGTAACAATGTCTTAAAATACCATTTACTCACTACTGTTTTAACTAAACAGAGAGTCGTATGGAATGAATCTACGACACAAAAAACACAGAGCTTTAAAATCTTCACATAGTCACTCACGTGACTCCGAAGTAAAATAGTAAGATTAAACGAGAACTTACCTGTTCGAAGTTTGATCTTTATTTTATGAGGAGATACGATGAGGGATTACGTGCCCTCCGCTCCCAACCCTCATAATATAAATGATCATCTGGTAGTTCTAGTCCATGTTGGGCCTTACTATCTTACTCCGGCTATTGGTTCTGTGTTTTTCATGCCGCTGCTTTGAAGTATGCCGATCCAGCGCCAGGCGGGGCTTCTTCACATAATCCCTCATCGTAACTCCTCATAAAATAAAGATCAAACTTCGAACAGGTAAGTTCTCATTTAATCTTACTATTAACCAACAAATATTTGGAGTGTGGGAGGAAATAAGAGATCCTGGAGAAATCCCAAGCACGTAATGGGGAGAACGTACAAACTCAGTACAGACAAGCACCCCTAGTCAGCACACTGATGCTGTAAGGCAGCAACGCTACCACTGCGCCACCATGCTGTGGTTATTTAGGTGCTGGAGTAACTCAATGAGTCAGGCAGCATCTCTGGAGAACAAGAATAGGTGACTTTTCAGAGAGGTCTGAAAAGAGGTCTTGACCTGCAATGTCACTATCCATGGTAGACAAAGAATGCTGGAGAAACTCAGCCGGTGCGGCATCATCTATGGAGCAACAGAAATAGGCAACGTTTCGGGCTGAAACCCTTCTTCAGACCGATGAAGGATAGGGGTGGGGGGCAGGAAGAAGAAGGGAAGAGGTGGAGCCAGAAGGCTGAGGGATTGTAGGGATTCGGAGAAGACAACAAGGGCTACCGGAAATTGGAGAAGTCAATATTTATGCCGCTAGGGTGCAGACTGCCCAAGCAGAACATGAGGTGCTGTTCCTCCAATTTCCGGTGGTGCTCACTCTGGCCATGGAGGAGGCCCAGGACAGAAAGGCTGGATTTGGAATGAGAGGGGGAGTTGAAGTGCTGAGCCACAGGGAGATCAGGTTTGTTAATGCGGACCGAGCGGAGCTGTTCAGCGAAACGATCGCCAAGCCTACGCTTGGTCTCACCGATGTAGATCAGCTGACATCTAGAGCAGCGGGTGCAATAGATGAGGTTGGAGGAGGTGCAGGCGAACCTTTGTCACACCTGGAACGACTGCTTGGGACCTTGAATGGAGTCGAGGGGGGAGGTAAAGCGACAAGTGTAGCATCTCCTGCGGTTGCTGATGCTGCCTGATCTCCTGAGTTACTCCAGCACTACTCCAATGAATTTGTGCATTAACCAGTATCTGCAGTTCTTTTGTTTCTACATTGTGTTGTTAAACATTTCCACATTTATTCCAAACTTGTCGCCCTTTAGGTTGCCACCTGGGCAAGAAGCTGCTGATCTTGGATGTGGATGTTGGGGTGGATGATGCCCTGGCGCTGATGATGGCTCTGGCAGCTCCCAACGTGCATATCCTGGCAATAACCTGCACTCACGGTAACACGGGCATCGACAACGTGTGCAAGAACGTGCTGCGCATGCTGAAACTGTGCAACAGGATGGAGGTAGGTAGTGACGAGGAGCAGGCTGTGGACTGTGGCACTCTGTTCAGCAACAACTCTGCTCATAGGAGAAAATAAAACACATGTACATCCTCTTAAAATGGGTTAATCAATATATAGAGCGCCAACCAGGGGTGGCACGGTGGCACAGTGATAGAGTTGCTGCTTTACAGCGCCAGAGACTCGGGATCGATCAGGACCACTGGTGCTGTCTGTACCAAGTTTGTACGTTCTCCCTGTGATCGCATGGGTTTCCTCCAGGTGCTCCAGTTTCCTCCCACACTTCAAAGACGTGCAGGTTTGTAGGTTAATTGGCTTGTGTAAGTCATCCCTAGTGTGTAGGATAGTACAAGTGAATGGGGTGACCGTTGATCGGCATGGACTCAGTGGGCCGAAGGGCCTGTTTCCACTCTGTATCTCTAAAGCTTATGGAAGGACTGTTCAGAAGTTGTTCCTGAATCTTTCTTTGATAGAGAGAAGCAGTGGCACCAATGGAGACAGTTTTACAAATACGTACCCACATGAAGGAATGAATGAATGAATATGAATAGCCTTTATTGTCATTCAGACCTTTCGGTCTGAACAAAATTTCGTGCCTGCAGTCATACATATATAAAAATAATAAAACCACACAATAAACACAAAATTAACATCCACCACAGTGAGTTCACCAAACACCTCCTCACTGTGGTGGAAGGCAAAAGTCTTAGAGTCTCACATGGTGAGGTGTTAAAGTTACGGTGTTAACACAAGATGGTGGTTTTCCCCCCCAACTAGAGGCGGAGTAGAGTGTGGTTAAATGGTAATCAGGAGACTGGAATCCAGCTAACATCTCCCTCAGTGCCCTGATAAATCAGATCATATTTTACCATATTACAGATTAGCACATGGCAATAATACTGAATCAGGAAAGTGCTTCAGTTTTGTTGCCCACCTGTGCTGTGGGCTGTTCACTGGCGAAGTAGCCTCACAGGGATTCTTGATTAGCAAACGTGTTAAGAGTTATAGGGAGAAGGCAGCAGAATGGGATAGAGAGGGAAAGGTAGATCAGCAACGATTGAAGGGGCGAAGTAGACTTGAAGGGGCGAATGGTGTACTTCTCTTCCGATGACTCATAAACCTATGAGGGTCCTTTATGCCAAATTATATCATCTTTCTTAGCCTTTCATAATAGTTGGTGAGCAACGTACCCAGTGCGCAAGTGATATTTCTGACCATTTGTCCATGTTCCAGATCCCTGTCTACCGTGGAGCAGGCACCTCTCTCCTGGGTGTAGTCCATCACGCCTCGGAATACCATGGGAAGGACGGCCTGGGCGATGTTCCAGATCCCGACGCTCCAGGTGTGGAACATATAAAGTCCGAACATGCGGCGAATGCCATGGCACGGATAGTTAATGAGCACCCCGGGCAGGTGAGATGTGCCGACATTTGGGAACGCAATTCAGTGGTAACCCGTATAGAGTTTGAGCCCTTGTTTCTGACTCAAATGTGGGTAAGTTGTGGTTTTAGCATTGAGGTGGGTCAGTATTTGGGGCAGCATAGTGGCGCTGCTCATAGAGCTACTTTCTCATATATATCCAGTAAGTCCGTTTGTATCTGACCTCAGTGCTTTCTGCATGGCATTTGCACATTCTCCATAGGATTTACAAGACTCCTCCCCCGTCCTTTCAGAGATCTAGCTACCTCACACAGGTGGTGACTTGAACCCACATAGGCTCACCCTATCAAAAAGGCTTCTTCCTTTCCACCTGCTTGGCACAGGGTGTCAGCGCGTAATCTCTTCACAATTTGTGGAGCGTGCTTCCAATCTGCACCCCCAGCAATGATGCAGTACTTTGCCTCTTAGTACTGTTACACCCAGTTTGTCTTTAAATATCCAATCAATTGTAAACCCGTTCTGGGCAGGGCCTCGAACCTCTAGTTTTTTTTGTAATGAAATAGTTTTTCTTAGGGGCAGCTGCAGCTGTTGACTAAGATTAAGTTTTATGTGCATTTAACCCAAAGAAGAGGGACTTGAACCCAACCCTAGAAGGAAGCCACTAACCCCAAAGGCATGAATGCCCCCAGTGCTTGCTAGACTCTGTTCTACGGTCTCATTGGGACCCTTTCCCAAGTTCGCGAATGATCGATCTGCTCCAACTAGCGAAGTGGGGAAAACTGATGCAAAAACCGCACCATGGTGCCGATTTCTGCACTCGCGATGTGGAACAGCTCAACACCCTTAATCACAAATGTGTTTGGGGGTCCGTTGAGATCCCGGACGAGCCCCCAATGTAAATACACTCCTAAAGCACTGGACCAACTAATCTTTATTTTTAAGATGAACACAAATTCCCCTATATGATGCCTAAACCACCGCAGGTTCGATCCTTGTCTCTGCCTGGCCAGTCCCTTCAACCTTGTCCAAGCAGACACTGCCCAAAAGGTCACGCAGTCCCAAGCGCCCTTCTAGAAGATCTACACTGATCTAAATGGGGGCTACATTTTATAGGTCCACGAACCTTGAGGGACCGAACTACATAGGAGTGGTTCCCTTTACAATCCAATCAAACATATCAATTACATCAATACATTATTGACAGTTCCCCAATCCAATTACAGTGAGTCTTAAACAATGTTTCTTAAATAAGCTTCTAGAAGGAAGCTAGTCAACTGAATAATGCAACATTTACCCTGGAACACAAAACAGTTCTGCCAGGGCTTAACACTCAACAAACAACAGGGTAACTGTCTTGCAACATTACTTACAATGTTTACAATCCCTTTGCAACAATCCAGTCAAAGCAATGCATTTTAAGTTTCTTTGCAGAGTTGTTATACATTTTATCAATTAGGAAGAAATTCGGAGAATACCTGGACCTTTCACCATCCTGTATATCAATCTAGGTTTAGACTGGCCGGCGCCATCCACAGCCTGTATTTTTCCACTGACAAAGGTTAAGCAATTCTGACAAATGAAGGAATCCTCCATTTTATGGTGTCTTTAATTTGGTCAATATTAACACTATCACCTCGGAATGAAAAGTGGAGGATTTTCATAGACAAGTGAAAGAGAGAAGCAAATGGCAGGAAACTTGCAAATTGGGAGGCTTTGGTTGAAAACCATTTTAAGTCAATTGCAACCGAACCACTTCATGGAAATCTTTCCACTACGGTGGTACGGTGGCACAGTGGTAGAGCTACTGCCTTACACCACCAGGGACCCAGATTTCATCCTGACTATGGGTCTTTGTCTGCACGGGAGTTTGTGTGTTCTCCCCATGACCCTGCGTGGGTTTTCACTGACATCTTCGGTTTCCTCCCACTCTCCATAGACATACAGGTTTATAGGCTAATTGGCTTGGTATAATGTAAAATTGTCCCTAGTGTGTGTAGGGTAGTGTTAATGGGTGGAGATTGCTGAGCGATGTGGACTCAGTGGCCGAAGGGCCTGTTTCCGGACACACCCCACCTTCCCTTCAAAGCTGAAGAGTCTGTACATCATGGGTGGAAACATGGAAGGTATGCCCAGAGCCTGCTTTACCACACTGTCTGAAGAGACAAATTGATTAAACCAACTATTCACCTTCCCTAAGCACATTACTGCCTTACTACACTCTCCACACAAGTTCAGCAACTTCAGATACTGAGCACTTCCTACATTCCCATTTCAGAGTCCTTCAACATTCCTTGCAGTGTCTGGATAATTGCTCTGTAATTTCACCCACTCTGGATCTTAGTGATCTCGCACGAACCAAACATTTGTCATTTAACCTCTCCTCATTTCCAATTCATCCAATTTTTAAAATCTTGTTCTGTCCTTCTCTGGTGCACAAATCTAAATTGACAGTTAAATTCTCCGTTCCGATGACACATTAATTCTGTTTCTCTCCCCACAGATGCTGCCTGACCTAATGAGTGGGCACGCATATTGGCGCTTGATTCAGATTTCCAGTATCTGCAGTATTTTGTTTTTGTCGGTACTCTGTTATATGTACTGCCTGGACAGCCCATAGTACTCGTCTGGCAGTAAGGCAGGCAGACAGGGACAGAGTTTGCCTTGTCTGGTTGATTTGGAAAAATACATTGAAATATTATCCGTCCTTGTAATTATATTCCGAAACAGTGCAGGGAATCTTAGGAGTGAGTGTCTGTGGTGGGAAAGGACTGTACCCAGTTTAACTCCAACCCATAACCAAAAGTCCCTATTGGAACATAAGGTGATGGACCAAGGAGTTAAATCCACATCTGGAGCAACTTGTTATCATAAACTCAAAAAGATCATAAGTGATAGGAGCAGAATTAGGCCATACAGCCTATCTAGTCTACTGTCATTAAGATCCATTCGGCCCATCAAGTTGTCATTAAGGTCTTACCAAATGATTCACAGATTATGCAGCTATTAGGTTGTGCGTTATGTCAATATTTTACACTCAAGCATTAACTCCCCTGCTTTTATTTCCAGCCAGAGGGAATGTGAGAGTCTGCGGCGAGTTCAACTTTGTCACAGACCCAGAAGCGGCTTCCATTGTGCTGAGCCACTTTACTTGTCCCGTGTACATCGCCACCTTGGAGTACTGCCTCCGCCATCGTCTGCCCTGGGTATGTTGTGTAGGAGCAGCTTCAGAACAGTCATTGAACTTGGGCAATGGTAGCCTAGTGTTAATGTTATTCAGATAAGCTCCAGAGGCAAGGTTACTGGTCCAGAGATGGGAGTTTGAATCTCACCATGATAATTGACAAATTTGGATTCAGGTAATGAAAAAAATAATGTGGAGTTATAAGCTAGTATGGTGACCATGGTCAGGACTGGATTGTTGTTGATATCCAACTGGTCCAATGACTGTAGTTTGTCTATGATGCTGGCAGTTTCCTATTTTCTCTCACATATTCCTTTCTTAAGAAGGGGGCTCAGAATTTGCTCCCCTTCAATCTACAAGAACAATTCCAGATCAGTACAATTTTGTAAGTTTATAATACTACGTCCATTATCTCTATAACAATGTCTTTCAAAACTCTGGAATATGGATCATGGGGCCTTTGGGATTTATCGTCTTATTGTTTCACTAACTACTAACTTTTCTTTAGTTTTAGTTTAGTTTAGTGTGTATCGAGTTACAGTGAAAAGCTTGTTTTTGTTGTGTGCTATGCAGTCAGTGGACAAACTATACATGATTACAATCAAGCCGTTCACAGTGTACAGATACAGGATAAAGGGAATAATGTTTAGTGCACGATTAAGTCCAGTAAAGTCCGATTAAAGATAGTCCGAGGGTCTCCAATGAGCTTGATGGAAACTAAATTCCTTCAGTTCCTCGCTCTCCCAAGAGCCTTGGTTTCTCTGGTTTTGTTTTTGCATCTTCTGTTGTTTCTCCTTTGCTATTTCCTTATTTCTTTTTATAAAACCTCCGCTCTCTGCAAGGGACCCAGATTTGCCTTAACCTTATCTTTCACTTTTTACACTACCATGGAAACTATATTCCTTTTTTTTAATCTTCCTTGACATCTTACTTTGTCTACGTTGTTTTTCTAGCTCCCGTGTTGCTGAATTCTAAAATACTACCTGCCCTCAGTTACATTGCTGTTCAAGACAACTTTATGCTGCATCTCTCCTGCATTTAACACTGCCTGCAATTTCTCCAGTCAGTCAGTCGAACATGACTAGGTGTGGCACAGCCGATTATAATTAAATTGTAGACACAAAATGCTGGAATAAGTCAATGGGACAGTCAGTGTCTCTGGAGAGAAGGAATGGGTAACGTTTCAGGTTGAGAATGTCCAATGACCCCAACAGCCTTTTCAGGTGAGGCAGGGGTTCACTTACACCTTCTCAAACCTTATCCACTGTATCTGCTGTTCCAGGTGTGGACTCCTATATATCGGCGAGATCAAACACAGGCTCGGCGATCGTTTCGCTGAACACCTCCGTTCAGTTTGCCTAAACCTACCTGATCTCCCGGTTTCTCAACACTTTAACTCCCCCTCCCATTCCCACACTGATATTTCTGTCCTGTGCCTCCTCATTGTCTGAGTGAGGCCCAGCGTAAGTTGGAGGAACACCACCACATATTTGGGCAGCTTACACCCCAGCGGTATGAATATTGACTTCTGTAACTTCGTAACCCTTCCTATCCTTCTCTCTCCATCCCATCCCCATTTCCAGTTCTCTGACCAGTCTAAAGGGCCTGTCCCACTAGCGCGCGATTAGACGCGACAAGCGCGACCTACCGTGGTCGCTTTAGTCGCCCGGCCTCGCGTGACCCTGTCCCACTGCGATCGCCGGAGTCTCGTCGAGTTGTGTGTAGCTGGTGTCGACATCGCGCGTAGTGTCCAAAAACCGACACTGCTTAAGAAATTACGCGCCACAAAATCCTGTCGCGCAGAACGTGATTAACGTGATGACGTTTTGACGTTGTGCGTCTTCAGCGTGGCGTTGCGTGATGACGTCACTGCCCGACGTCGTGCAACGCGCATGCTCATGCGCATCGTCACGTGATGAAAAATAACGTCCTTCCTTCGGACGTCGCGCGTGTAATCGCGCGCTAGTGGGACAGGCCCTTCACTCGCACCGGGATCGCCTGACCCCCACGCGACCCCCGCGTCCGAATTTGTCGCGCTTGTCGCGTCTAATCGCGCACTAGTGGGACAGGCCCTTTACTGTCCCTTAATACATTTTATTTCGGTTTGCTTTGTTGTTACCTTCTCCCAACTAACAATGATCTATTCTACATTTTCCTTGATCACTATTCCCTTTTTCCTGTTTTTACAATTCACACTTCCTTATCTATAACACTTGTTTATCTATGTAACTCCAACTCCCCTGACATCAGTCTGAAGAAGGGTCTCAAACCAAAACATCACCCATTCCTTCTCTCATAGAAACATAGAAACATAGAAAATAGGTGCAGGAGTAGGCCATTCGGCCCTTCGAGCCTGCACCGCCATTCAATGTGATCATGGCTGATCATCCAACTCAGTATCCCGTACCTGCCTTCTCTCCATACCCCCTGATCCCTTTAGCCACAAGTGCCACATCTAACGCCCTCTTAAATATAGCCAATGAACTGGCCTCAACTACCTTCTGTGGCAGAGAATTCCAGAGACTCACCACTCTCTGTGTAAAGAATGTTTTCCTCATTTCGGTCCTAAAGGAATTCCCCCTTATCCTTAGACTGTGACCCCTTGTTCTGGACTCCCCCAACATCGGGAACAATCTTCCAGCATCTAGCTTGTCCAACCCCTTAAGAATTTTGTAGGTTTCTATAAGATCCCCCCTCAATCTTCTAAATTCCATCGAGTACAAACCGAGTCTATCCAATCTTTCCTCATATGAAAGTCCTGACATCCCAGGAATCAGTCTGGTGAATCTTCTCTGTACCCCCTCTATGGCAAGGATGTCTTTCCTCAGATTTGGAGACCAAAACTGTACGCAGTACTCCAGGTGTGGCCTCACCAAAACCCTGTACAACTGCAGTAGAACCTCCCTGCTCCTATACTCAAATCCTTTCGCTATGAATGCTAACATACCATTTGCTTTCTTCACTGCCTGCTGCACCTGCATGCCTACTTTCAATGACTGGTGTACCATGACACCCAGGTCTCGTTGCATCTCCCCCTTACCTAATCTGCCACCATTCAGATAATAATCCAGAGATGCTGCCTGTCCCGCTGAGTTACTCCAGCATTTTGTGGCTTCTTCGATTTAAACCAGCATCTGCATCCTACATGTAATTAAATGATAAGCTGCACTGCAGTACAAACAATAACATTGCACAAACGGGATTATTGGGCTAAATAGTAATGTCAATTGGAGGCACAAGAGACTGCACATGCTGCAATCTTGAGCAATAAGCTGATAATGAGCATAGGCTGCGGGAGGAACTCGGCGGGTCAGGCAGCATGTGTGGGGGGAAATGGACAGATGTTGTGAGTCAGGATCCTTCTTTATTCTGATAATCAAAGCTGTTGATTGTCTGAAGAAGGTTCTCGACCCGAAACATCACCCATTCCTTCTCTCCAGAGATGCTGCCTGTTCCGTTGAGTTACTCCAGCTTTCTCTGCCTATCTTCTGTTAATTCTTAAATTCGTTTCAACTTGTGAATGAGAAAATATGGTTTAGTCTGAAAGAAAAATGGCACTTAAGGCAGAGTAATTAGCAACAATGCAGGGTGGAAGATTGCAACCTTCACGTTGTCCGCCCTGTGTCGACTAATGCAATCGACTCGACGTGCACAAACAGAAGATCAAATAAAATAAGTTGTCCTCCAACTTTAGGCTGTGCACGCCACACGAAAGAAGAAACAGCAACAATGCAATTGATGTTACTATAAATAGCAGATAGAATGGCCAACATTTTCTTGGCTGAAGGATGTGAATGATGGTTTGGGAAATAAAGATTTTAAGATTGGACTCAGTTATGGGGACAACTTGCAGAAGGAACGATTTTTGTTGAAAAAGTGCCTTTGCGTAGAACCAGGTTACCAACGTGAGTAATGGTATCTCCGTAGGAATAACAAATACACCCAGCATATTTTGTATGTTCAAAGTTAATAAGGAGGAATATCAAAATAATCACCTGCATCTGAGAAAAAATAAAAGATGATTTGTGCATGAAGAAGCCATGACCAAAGCTAAGATACTAGAGCGGAGATGGAAGCCGATTACGGAAATGGTGCTGAAGATTACCCATGACCCTACTACGGCTTTTTCGCTGAGTGGACTATCTTGCTCCACTATAGGATCTTTGGTTTCAAGTCTCCATGAGATAGAGAGTGGAGGAAAGTGGCACTGTAAGGGCAGTCCACGTCTTTCACCAGCTTATTGGAACTTTTCCCAATTCCATAATGACTGTCTAAGAACTTGGCCCTCATCAGACCTGGCGTCTCTCTGCCGTAAGGAGGTCCCCTCCTGGATGCTCAATTCGTAGACCACCGCTCGTTCCTGAAGTGGATATCAAACAGCTGTAAACCGCTGGCGGGGCTGTGGCAGAATGCAAAATCCCAGTCAAAGTAGCGAACGTGGTTGTTTACAACGTGGTATCTTGGTCCACTTGGCTCGCACTGGAGGGGGCCGTAGGCTTGAAACTTCTGGCTAGGTCTCAGCAAGGCGTAGTTGGGATTCAAATCTGTCCTTTGGATCTCTCTCGCTCTCTCACACCCTCTCTCTCACCCTCTCACCCTGGCATTCCAAAAATCATTTGGTGTTTTGCAACGGCGGCTGCATCTGAGGTTCCTTCCTGTTGGGGGGGGGGGGGGACCCTGGCCCATTGCAGCCCCTGGTCCATTCCCTCTGCGGGTGCCGCCTGGCCCGCTGAGTTCCTCCAGCACTCTGTTTTTTTTCTTTGGCTCTGGAGTTGAAGGTGGACACGGGGGGGGGGCTGTGGTGGCTCAGCGGGATGGGCAGCAGCTCTGGGGAGTGGGTGGCGGACAATCGCAAGTACTCTCAGTTCAGTCTGAAGAAGGGTCTTCTCTCCAGGGTCTCTGCCTGTCCCACTGAGTTACTCCAGCTTTATGTCTAACTTCAATTTCAAGAGTTAAATAAAAAAACACAGAATACTGGAGGATCTCAGGTGGCATCTGTGGAGGGAATGGATTAGGAGATGTTTCGGGCCAGGGTTTCCCCCCCCCCCCCCCCCCTCTCCAAGGGTTCTTCTTCAATAGAAAGGAAATGCAGATCAAAGATACTTAAGCGGATACTAGTATCTTTGCTGCAGATCAGGCATGATATTCATCCGATTTAAATCGGAATTCCGATTTTCATGTTGTCCTATTTTCAATTTTTTGTGCCCGATTATTTGGCGGCCAATCAACCGCTGTCTCTAAGAGGGTTGCATCCAATCACCGACCAGCTTCCCTTAAAATTCCCGTCCAATCAACAAATTGGTCTCCTCCCATCCAATCAGCCACCGTGTCCAAGGGCATTGTGTCCAATCACATTTTGCGCTGGTCACTCGGCAGCCAATCAGATATAGTCTCCTAGGTGCCTTTTGATCAACCACCGACCTGCTTCCCCTCACCGAGGGGGAGAGGGGGAAGCAGCTATGACATACACAATAAACTATATTATAAATACACAATAAACAAGTTATGCATTCTTGTACTCTTACATGGGTATGACCACACATAAAAAAGTGTCGCCCCCCTTCCTTCCCAATCTCAGCCTCATGGACCTTAGAGTATCCCTAGTTCCTAAAACCCATTTCCATCACTGGCCATCATCCTCCACCCGTTTCACACTTTGAGGTCTTGGTTGGATTGCTCTTTGTCAGAGACTTCCCCTCGGCCTTACCGCCATGGATGGCCCAAACGAAGCATCGCTCCAGACGGCCTCGCTCTCAGGTCCACACAAGCTTCTCCACCAAAACAAGGTGGCAATCCAGTAAATGATAATAAACCATAATTCTTTCGCAGGACATTTACGAAAAGTGGGTGAATCAAGACACTGCAAAGGCTCGGTTCATGAAGAAGATATCTGCACATACTGCAGACTACAGCCAGGAAGGCGAAGGTAGCAAGGCCTTGCTGTTTGGAAGTGGCTTTGTGTCCTGTGATTCATACGCAATGTCTGCTGCCATCGATGACTCGGTGGTGACAGAGCGCGCCCAGTACGGGGTGAGTGTGGAGTTGCACGGATCACTGACCAGGGGCATGATGTTTGTGGACACCCTCGACATCCTGAAGCTCCAACACAAAGCCACCGACTTCCTAGAATGTGACATGGAAATGTATAAGCAACAGTTGAATAACGCCCTGAAATAAGATGCAGTACGTCCCGCACGGATGAACATAAATCCAGCAGTGCCAGAGTTACAATTATACACGATGCCAACGCTAACGCCAATAGAATTAATGCTTCAATAAAAAGGGGTATTGATACCTTAAAAATGGGGTATTCAATAGTAAAAATAACTCATTATTATCTTGTTTATAAATGCTTTTAAGGTCAAATTAAACCTGTTATGAGATTAACTATTAAATCTGTTATGGAAATTTGATCATCTTTTTTAAATAGGAAATAAAGGAAATTAAATGGGTGGTATGGGGAATTTGAATGGTGTTTGCCATTGTTCCTGGAGCATTTTGTGCCTATCTTCGGTGTAAATCAGCGTCTGCAGTTCCTTCCTACACTATTCTGATGCCGCACTGGTTTTCATCCTAATTTCTTGCCACCGTAAATTTAACGAAATCACTGCCAGTGAAGTCTCCCCATAACTCTCTGCTCAATAGTCCATGCCCAACATATCCTTCTTTCCGCCCACCACCTCCAGGCTTCAAAGTTCTCTACCTCTGATGCCTCCTCCAGCCCTGTGACCCGTGAAGGCTATGCGCTTTTAAAGTCTCTTCCTAAGCCTCTCAAACCCCACGCCTCTTCCCATGCAGAGAGATTAATGGCCATCTCATATCCTGTGTGATTCATTCTTTAATATGATTCGGATGATAAACACGGCCTATAAATACATATCATTGTTTATTAAGATGTCTAAATGGCTTTGGGCACATTTTGTTGTGAGCAGATATTTCAATTTCAAAGACATGGTTTGCCTTGATATTTCAAGCTGTTAACACTCCACAGGAGAACCAATATGAGAAAATAATATGTACTCTATTTGATAAGGAGACAATATAGCTTCATAGAAATAGGCTTTGCTTTTGCTGAATCTCGTGGGAACCACTGAATTCATATTGTAATGGCTCATAAATACCGTGTGAATCAATAGAAAATAAAGGTCGCATGGAACTAAACTGCTTTCAATGATTTTATTTTCATCTAGCGGTGAATTGCATTGATTGTAATGAGGCGGCTCAGTGGTGCAGTGGTAGAGCTGCTGCGTTACAGCGCCAGAGTCCTGGGTTCGATCCTGACTACAGATGCTGTCTGTACGGACTCTGTACGTTCTCCCCATGACCACATAGGTTTTGTCTGGGTGTTCCAGTTTCCTCCCACATTCCAAAGACGTACGAGTTTGTAGATCAATTGGCTTCAGTAAAATTGTAAATTGTACCTGGTGTGTAAGATGGTGCTAGTGTATGAGGTGATTACTGGTCGGTGTGGACTCGGTGGGCCTGTTCCCACACTATATCTCTCGAGTATAAATTCTAAATCCAACTGTGAATTGTGTTTATTGGAATGTTGTCTACTGTATTGAACTATCTATATTTCAAGAGGAGCACTGTTCACCAGGTAATGTCGGGGCAGAAGATGAGAAAATTGTGTTATAGCTTTCAAGTTTTTCCTACTCAAAATGTGGCCCAGCGCTTATTTTCTATCCTATACTCTCTCCATTTGTATTCTAACCAGTTATTAGAGTGAATGTTTAAGAAGGAACTGCAGATGCTGGAAAAACAAAGATGGACAAAAATGCTGGAGAAACTCAGCGGGTGAGGCAGTATCTATGGAGCGAAGGAAATAGGCAACGTTTCGGGTCGAGACACTTCTTCAGGCTGATGTGAGGGTGGGTGAGGGGGGTGGGGGCAGGAAGAAGCGGAAACATTGGGCTGAGGGAGAGCTGAGAAGGTGAGGAGAAAGCAGGGACTACCTGAAATGAGAAGTCATTGTTCATAACCCTGGGTTGCAAACTGCCCAAGCGAAATATGAGGTGCTGCTCCTCCAATTTATGGTGGTCCTCACTCTGGCCATGGAGGTGGCCCAGGACAGAAAGGTCGGATTCGGAACGGGAGGGGGAGTTGAAGTGCTGAGCCACCGGGAGATCAGGTAGGTTAATGCGAGCCGAGCGGAGTTGGGTGAAACGATCGCCAAGCCTACGCTTGGTCTCACCGATGTATATCAGCTCTCACCTAGAGCAGCAGAGGTTGGAGAATGTGCAAGTGAACATCTGCCGCACCTGGAAAGACTGCTTGGGTCCTTGAATGGAATCAAGGGGGGAGGTAAAGTAACAAGTGTAGCATGTCCTGCGGTTGCAAGGGAAAGTGCCAGGAGAAGGGGTGGTTTGGATGGGAAGGGACGAATTGACCAGGGAATGACGGAGGGAATGGTCTCTGCGGAAAGCAGACAGGGGAGGAGATGGGAAGATGTGGCCAGTGGTGGGATCCCATTGGTGGTGGCGAAAATGTCGGAGGGTTATTGTTGTATGTGACGGCTGGTACGAGTGGGGCGATGGGTAGTGAGAGCAGAGTCACGGGGTATAGAAGAGACCCTGGTGAGAGCCTAATCTATAGTAGAAGAGGGGAACCCCCATTCCCTGAAGAATGAAGACCTCCGATGCCCTGGTGTGGAACACCTCATCCTGGGTGCAGATGCGGCGTAGACAGAGGAATCGGGATTAGGGGATGGAGTCCTTACAGGAAGCAGGGTGGGAAGAAGTGTAGTCCAGATAGCCATGGGAGTCAGTGGGTTTATAGTCAATGTCGGTTTATAGTCGATGTCGTAGTCTATCACCTGTGATGGAGACAGTGAGAAATGGTAGGGAAATGTCGGAAATGGTCCAGGTGTATTTGAATGCCGGATGGAAGTTAGTGGTGAAATGGATGAGGTCATTCAGTTGTGTGTGGGTGCAGGAGGTAGCACCATTTCAGTCGTCGATGTAGCGGAGGTAGTGTTTGGGGATGGGGCCCTGGTATGCCTAGAACAAAGATTGTTCGACGTATTAAAGATATTAGAGGGAATTTGATTAAAGTTCTACTTTACTTAACAAAATGTTTTCTTTTTTGTGATATTTTGAATCTACCATTTTGTAGAGTGTCCCTGAGAATTACATGAGGCCGTGAGCAGAAGGGAATGGTTTCCAATCCTGAGGGATACAGCACAGTGGCGCAGCTGGTACAGTTTCTGCCTCACAGCGCCAGAGACCCAGGTTCGATCCTGACTTCGGGTGCTGTCTTGGTGGAGTCTTCACGTTCTCCCTGTGGACGCATAGGTGCTTCTGTTTCCTCCCACATCCTAAAGACCTGGGGGTTTGCATGTTAATTGGTGTGTAAAAATTGCCCCTTAATGTGTTAGGGAGTGGATGCGAAAGTAGGATAACATAGTAGTGCTAACGGGTGGTCTCAGTGGGCTGAAGGGCCTGTTTCCATGCTGTATCTCCAAATTAAAAGAATAATTAAAATTAAATTGTGGGATATTCCAAGTGTAACATCTTGACAGGAACTAGGGAGGTTCTTGAAAGAGAATTAATGTTGCAGGATTATGAGAGGACAGGTGGGACAACTAGGATTGCTGCTGCAGAGAGCTATCATACAGTAACTGGGCTTAATTGCCCCTTCATGCGTTAACTTTAACCATGGTTTCAAGGGACCTTTCCAGTTTAGTGGGGAAGGGATTCGGTTGCACAATATTTTATTCTTTGAATGATTGGTGGAACATGTGGCTTGTAAATGTTTAATATTTAAAAATGCTGCTGGCATTCCCATAAATGCGATGTGCTGCTGCACGTAGGATTAGTATGTACAGGACCAACATAAATAAATTAGCTATCCCCTCCTGAATGCCAACCCACCCTTCAGCCATCCTCTCACTCCAACCCACTGGGCAGAATGAGCTTTAAGTAGTTAAGCAGTTTAAAGATTGTGGGTGATTTTTTATACCTTGGAACCTGCTATAGGAAGGAAGTTGATAAGCTGGAAAGAATGCAGAGATTTACAAAAATGTTGCCAGGACTCGAGGGCCTGAGCTACAGAGAGAGGTTGAGCAGGCTAGGACATTATTCCTTGAAGTGCAGGAGGCTGAGGGGTGACCTTACAGAGCAGTGACATGCAGTGAGGTCAATGGCTGGGGAGGCACTGACTAGTGTCAGTGGCCCAGCCCTCCCTGTATTGATCACTGCGTCTCCCCGGGGAGAGAGAGGGGTGGAGCCGGGGCGTAAAGCACGGCGACTGGAGGGCTGGGAGCATTGCCCCGGGACCGTGAGGGAACGACCCACCTCCCCCTCTCCCCCTGCTCCATTCCCCCTCACACCCCCTCCCCGTCTACCCCTTGCTTCCCCCTCCACCCCTCTACTCTCTCTCTCCACCCCTCGACCCGGATAGATCTACCCAAGCCGAGAGTACATTACTCCAGCATACATTACCCTTAGGCGCGGGGCCCAATTGGTAGCTCTCAGCAGCCCAGACCCTCCGAATCGGCCGCTACAAATCAACAAATCAACCTACCAGTCAGCGCCGCCCTCGGCTGGAAAGTTAGCGCCGCCAGCGGTGGAATCTAGTGCTGCGTCGCCGCTGCTGAAACTAGCTAACATGGAGGAAGAATGAGGTAGCATCAATTACGTGGGCTGAGCCTACGTAATTGACGCTCGCTCTCCCTCCACTGGGCTCAAGACACGCCCCCTTGTGAGGCAGATGTGATCGCTGCCTCCCCTGGTGCTTTTTCATTGCAGTTTTATGACGAGACCAGCGAGCCTAAATTTAATATATTTATACGTGAAATAAGCTACCTGGACTATGGAAGACGAGGACATGTAATGAAGAGGTTTATAAACATTACATTGGTGACATACAGAGAGATAGTAACAGGCACAAGCTTATTTCCTGCGCTGCATCCAATTTCTGAGGGGAGGCTCAGCTCGTCGCTGCCTCACCTCTCCCTGTACTTGCACCAGAGCTGCGCAAATTTGGCAATTTTTATAATAAAAAAATGATTAGATTCATATAGAAATGACATTTATAACACAGATCAGCAGAAAAATCTTTATATTTGTTTTACTTTATTATTATTTTTCTTTATGTTTCTTGACAGCTATTTTCCTTGGGAGTATGACAGGTGAGGCTCTGCCTCCCCTGCCTCACCTGACCGCACGTCCCTGTTACAGGAGTGTATAGGATCATGAGGGGAATTGATTGGGTGAATGCAGTCTTTTACCCATTGTAGGGGAATCAAGAACCAGAGGACATAGGGACAATTTTATCACACAGAGGGTGGGTGGGTGTATGGAATGAGCTGTCACAGGAGGTAGTTGAGGCAGGTATGATAACATTTAAAATACATTTGGACAGGTTAATGGATAGGAAAGGTTTAGATGGACATGGGCCAAATGCCGATAAGCCAGACTAGTGTAGTAACGGGTCTTAGTCAGCATGGGAAGTAGGGCCAAAATATCTGTTTCTGCCCAGTGTGATTCTGTGACTTTGACTCTAACCTGAAACTCGACCATTTAGACTTTGGATACAGTGCAGAAACAAGCGTTTCAGCCCACCCAGTCGGTGCTGATCACCAATCACCCAGTACCCTAGAATTATTCTACACATTAAACATAGAAACATAGTGCAGGAGTAGGCCATCCGACCCTTCGAGCCTGTACCGCCATTCAATATGATCATGGCTGATCATTCAACTCAGTATCCTGTACCTGCCTTGTTTCCATACCCCCTGATCCCTTTAGCCACAAGGGCCACATCTAACTCCCTCTTAAATATAGCCAATGAACTGGCCTCAACTACCTTCTGTGGCAGAGAATTCCAGAGACTCATCACTCTGTGTGAAAAATGTTTTCCTCATCTCGGTCCTAAAGGAATTCCCCCTTATCCTTAAACTGTGACCCCTTGTTCTGGACCCCCCCAACATCGGGAACAATCTTCCTGCATCTAGCCTGTCCAACCCCTTAAGAATTTTGTAAGTTTGTATCAGATCCCCCCTCCTCAATCTTCTAAATTCTAGCGAGTACAAGCCGAGTCTATCCAGCCTTTCCTCATATGAAAGTCCTGACATCCCAGGAATCAGTTTGGCAAACCTTCTCTGTACCCCCTCTATGGCAAGAATGTCTTTCCTCAGATTTGGAGACCAAAACTGTACACAATACTCCAGGTGTGGCGTCACAAAAACCCTGTGCAACTGCTGTAGTACCTCCCTGCTCCTATACTCAAATCCTTTTGCTATGAATGCTAACAAACCATTCGCTTTCTTCACTGCCTCCTGCACCTGCATGCCTACTTTCAATGACTGGTGTACCATGACACCCAGGTCTCGTTGCATCTCCCCTTTTCCTAATCGGCCACCATTCAGATAATAGTCTACATTCCTGTTTTTGCCACCAAAGTGCATAACCTCACATTTATCCACATTATACTGCATCTGTCATGCATTTGCCACTCACCCAGTCTTTCCGTCACCTTGCAGCCTCCTAGCATCCTCCTCACACCTAACACTGCCCCCCCAGCTTCGTGTCATCTGCAAATTTGGAGATGTTGCATTCAATTCCCTCGTGTGTGTGTATATATATATACATATACATATACATATACACATACACACATACACATATACACATATATATATATATTTTTTGTAAATAGCAAGGGTCCATGCGGCACCCCACTAATCACTGCCTGTCATTCTGAAAAGGACCCGTTTACTCCCACCCTTTGCTTCCTGTCTGCCAGCCAGTTCTCTATCCACATCAATACTGAACCCCAATACCGTGTGCTTGAAGTTTGTATACTAATCTCTTATGTAGGACCTTGGTGAAAGCCTTCTGAAAGTCCAGATATAACACATCCACTGATTCTCCCATATCCACTCTACTAGTTACATCCTCGAAATATTCTAGCAGTTTCCCCACTATCGATGTTAGACTAACTGGTCTGTAATTCCCCGTTTTCTCTCTCCCTCCTTTTTTTTTAAAAAAGTGGGGGTACATTAGCTACCCTCCAATCCTCAGGAACTACTCCAGAATCTAAAGAGTTTTAAAAAATATCACTAATGCATCCACTATTCCTGTGGCTACTTCCTTGAGTACACTGGGATGCAACCTATCTGGCCCTGGGGATTTATCGGCCTTTAATCCATTCAATTTACCCAACACCACTTCCCGGCTAACCTGGATTTCACTCTGTTCCTCAATCTTATTTGACCCCCAGTCCCCTGCTGTCTCCGGCAGATTATTTATGTCTTCCTTAGTGAAGACAGAACCAAATTAGTTATTCAATTGGTCTGCCATGTCCTTGTTCCCCATGATCAATTCACATATTTCTGACTGCAAGGGACCTACATTTGTTTTAACTAATCTTGTTCTCTTCATATATTTATAAAAACTTGTGCAGTCAGTTTTCATGTTCCCTGCCAGTTTTCTTTCATAATCTATTTTCCTTTTCCTAATTAAGCCATTTGTCCTCCTCTGCTGGACTCTGAATTTCACCCAGTCCTCTGGTAGGTTGCTTTTTTTGGCTAATTTGTATGCTTCATCTTTTGTTTTGATACTATCCCCGATTCCCTTGTTATCCACAGATGCACAACCTTCCCTGACTTATTACTTTGCCAAACTGGGATGAACAATTGTTGTAGCTCATCCATGCAGTCTTTAAAAGCCTTCCATTGCACATCCACTGAGAACCCTTTAAGAATCAATTCCAATCTATCTTGGCCAATTCATGTCTCATACCTTCAAAGTTACCTTTCTTTAAGTTCAGAATCCTTGTTTCTGAATTAATTATGTCACTCTCCATCCATGAAGAAGTCAACCATATTATGGTCACTCTTGCCCAAGGGGCCACGCACACCAAGACTGCTAACTAACACTTCCTCATTACTCAATACCCAGTCTAGAGTAGCCTGCTCTCTCGTTGGTTCCTCTACATGTTGGTTTAGAAAATTATCCGCATACATTCCAAGAAATCCTCTTCCTCAGCACCCCTGACAATTTGATTCACCCAATCTATATGTAGATTGAAGTCACCCATTATAACTGTTTTACCTTTGTTGCAAGCATTTTTAATTTCCTGTTTGATGCGATCCCAAACTCCACTACTACTGTTAGGTGGCCTGTACATAACTCCCACAAGCATTTTCTGCCCCTTAGTGTATCGCAGCTCTACCCATATCAATTCCACATCTTCCAAGCTAATGTCCTTCCTTTCTATTGCAATAATCTCCTCTCTAATCAGCAACGCTACCCCACCTCCTTTACCTTTCTGTCTATCCCTCCTGAATATTGAATATCCCTGGATGTTCAGCTCCCAGCCTTGGTCACCCTGGAGCCATGTCTCCGTGATCCCAACTATATCATAGTCATTAATAGCTATCTGCACCTTCAACTCATGCACCTTATTACGAATACTCCTCGCATTGAGACACAAAGCCTTCAGGCTTGTTTTTACAACACTCTTACTCATTATACAATTATGTTGAAAAGTGGCCCTTTTTGATTTTTGCCCTGGATTTGTCTGCCTGCCACTTTTAGTTTTCACCTTGCTACCAATTGCTTCTACCATCATTTTATACCCCTCTTTCTCTCTGCACACACATTTAAGAAACCCACCACCTCTTATTCTCGATTATTTTTTTCTTCTTTCCCCCTACATGTTGGGTCTGAGTGATCCCTTCTCTGCCTCCTGCCTCAGACACTGTCTACTAGCTTTCTCTATTCGAGTCCCTCCCCCCCAACCATTCTAGTTTAAAATCACCCCAGTAGCCTTTGTAAATTTCCCCTCCAGGATACTGGTACCCCTCGGGTTGAAGTGCAACCCATCCTTTTTATACAGGTCACTCCTTCCCTAACAGGGGTTCCAATGATCCAGAAACTTGAATCCCTGCCCTCTGCACTAGTCCTTCACCACGCATTTATCCTCCACCTCATTCCATTCCTATTCTCACTGTCGCGTGGCACAGGCAGTTACCTTTGCGATCCTTTTCCTTAACTCTCTTCCTAACTCCCTAAATTCTCCTTTCAGGACCTCTTCTCTTTTTCTACCTATGTCATTGGTACCAATATGCACCACGACCTCAGGCTCCTCTCTCTCCCTTTTCAGGAAATCTTGGACACATTCAGACACATCCCAGACCCTGGCACCAGGAAGGCAAACTACCATCCGGGTCTCTGGACCGCTTCCACAGAATCAGCTATCTGATCCCCTAACTATAGAGTCCCCTATTACCATTGCCCTGCTCTTCTTTCCCTTACCCTTCTGAGCAACAGGGCCAATCTCTGTACCGAAGGCCCGATCGCTGTTGCTACCCCCAGGTAGGCTGTCCCCCCCAAAGTACTCAAGCAGGAGTACTTATTGTCAAGGTGTACAGCCACCAGGGTACTCTCTAGTCCCTGCCTCTGCCCCTTGCCCCTCCTAGCTGTGACCTACTTGTCTGCCTCCTGTGGGTTTGGAGTGGCTATCTCTCTCTAACTCCTCTCTATGACCTCCTCACTCTCCCTGACCAAACGGAGGTCATCAAGCTGCTGCTCCAGATTCCTAATACAGTCGCTTAGGAGCCCCATCTTGACACACCTGACACAGATGTGGATGTCTGGAGGGCTATCTGACTCCATGACCTCCCACATCTGCCATCCAGAACAGTAAACTGCCCTGGGCCTCATACTCCCCCTTACCCTGGATACAATACAAAATACAATACAACACAAACTACCAGAAGAAATCAGCAGGGATATGACTGCCAATCAGCTGCTTACTCTCATCCACTTCCACCAATCAGCGACTTCAAGCCCACTTAATTGAATTGAACGTTACAGATTTAGAACATTACAGATTTTGGTTCCTCCCTCACCAACGGCTCCTGGGCCTCTGAAAAAACAAAGCCCCACACTGGGTTTTTACACTCACCGCTCGGACGTCGCTCCTCCCTCATCAACTGCTCCTGGGCCTCTCAGGGACAATTTACAATTTTCCAAAGCCAATTAACCTACAAACCTATACGTCATTGGAGTGTGGGATGAAGCTGGAGCACATGGAGAAAACCCACGCGGTCACAGGGAAAATATACAAACTCCATGCAGACAGCACCCGCAGTCAGGATCAAACTCGGGTCCCTAGCACTGTAAGGCAGCAACTCTACGACTGTGCCATGTTGTCACAGAATGGGGTGGGTATTCCATCCTACTTCCGGAAGTCGATGACATTGAAGAGGAGGTTCTTGTCTTGACACCATGTTGCTTATCTCTCGATCTTTGTTTGAGATCTAGTCCATTACATTGGTGTGAGTAAACTTACAAATGGAGTGCAGACTTTGGCTACACAGTTGCAAGAGTATTGGGAGTACAACAAGTCTTCTTGAAGCTTAATAAACCAACTGGAGTATTGTGTTCCTGTCTGATCACACATTCTAGGATGAACGGGAAGGCATTTGAAATGGTTTTGTAAGGATTAGCAAGAATGGTTTCTGGGATGAAGAATTGATTAACAGTTACAAGGATGGAGTCAAGAAACTGAGACTATTTTCTTCAGAGGAAGTCGAGGGGACATTTGATAGTATATAAAATATTGAGTCATTTGGACAGAGTGGGGTGTGAGAGGTTATTCCCTTTGGTGGATGGGCCAAGGACAAGGGGTCACAGGTACAAAATAAGAAGGAAGGGAATTAGTAATAGCATGAAGGTGATCTCTTCCTATGCAGCGTGTGTTTTGAATCTGGAGTGCCCTGCCACCAAGTTTGGTGGAGGCAGGTTTTATTGTAGCCCTCATTTTCCCTAGAGAGGGGCAGAGATTTGGAACTAGTGAGTTGTTCTAGTTTAAAACTGGCAAGAACATGATGTATAAGTGGCCTCCTTCTGCACTATGGTTCTATGACTCCTCTCTCTGCCCCGAATAAATGTTAAGTCCACATGTGTGAAATCTGGATGTTCTTCCAACAGTGGGGAGTTTTACACTCTGCCAGAATCAGTTTTACTGACAGTGTGACAGACTCGAATAACAGGCACTTCATGCGTTGTAATTGTTAAATGAACAGGTGAAGCGTTTTAATCATGAATACACTCTTAGCGGATGAATGCAATGGAAGAACACATTCAAACAAGTAAACACCACTCTTCCTTTCTCACTTTCTCATTGATTTCTGGGCATCAGTGGGAGAGGGTGACACAGTGGTGCAGCTAGCACAGCCATTG
Source organism: Raja brachyura (assembly GCA_963514005.1). The sequence goes on along the minus strand of OY740786.1, from coordinate 16,378,768 downwards.
CCTCATCGCACCAGAGATCCAGGTTCAATCCTAATATCTTTGTGGAGTTTGCACATTTTCCCTTGGAACACATGAGTTCCCTCTGGGTGCTCTGATTTTCCCCCACATCCCAAAGAAATGCGAGTCAGTCATTGTAAATTGCCCCGAGTCTGTCGGCATGGTGTAGTCTTGGGGGGGGGGGGGGGGGGTTATTAAACAGTGGGATTACTCTGAGGGAGAACAAAGGAGGACCCAGCGTGGGGGAACCAGCCTGAAGGGGGGGGGGGAGGGGGGGGGGGGGGGGAAGACAAAGGAGGACCCGGCTGGGGATACTTTGAAACTCACCCAAATCAATCTCCTTTTTTACAAAAAAGTATTCATTCATTCATCTCAGTGTAAATCAGTGACTTTGTGGGTGGAAAGGCCCGTTTCCTGCTGTACGACTCAATGACTCTATGCCTAGACTGTGACGGCTCAGTAGAGAAGTGTTTGGGGCAGCATTGGGAACATGATTTTTTGGAAGCAGCTGGAAGCCCAGCGATAACAGCAAAGGAGATGCATCGCGTCCCAAAGCATCCACCCATCCTATGTTGACCTCCTCAGCTACTTCGGAACATACAAGAGAGAATGTTAACCATCCACCATCTGCAGGAAGGAAGAAATATTCAATCAACAGGGCAGCGCCATAGTCACGGGTTCGATCCCGACTACGGGTGCTGTCTGCACAGAATTTGTACGTTCTCCCTGAGATCACGTGGGTTTTCTCTGAGATCTTGGGTTTCCTTCTACAGTCCAAAGCCGTACAGAGTTTATAGGTTAATTGGCTGGGGTTTATTTACTTGGTATAAGTGTAAATTGTCCCTAGTGTGTGTGCAGGATAGTGTTAATGATCGAGGATCGCTGGTCGGCACGCACTCTGTGCTGAAGGGCCTGTTTCCTCTCTATATCTCCAAAAACAAAAAAAAACTACTGCTCATAGCTCTACACTGAACTAAGTTGGGATCTTGGGAGAGATTACATTTGGGGGTGATCTTATCGATAACACAACCCATGGAAGAAGAGGGACAACTTGATTAGGATACAAGGGGATAACTGTGGATGGAGACATTCTGTACCCTTAGAGGAGAAAATAAGGGGAAGAGAAGACAAATTAAATTTTTAAAAAGGTACAAAGTATTGGCGTAATTCAGCAGATCAGTATGACTCTCTGGATCTATGAACAGGTGATGTTTCAGTTTTGTACCCTTGTTCAGTGAGTGTGTGGGGGGGGGGGGAGAAAGCTGCAAGAGAGGAGGGGGTAGGACAAAACCGGGCAGATAATTGGTTGATACAGTTATACAGGTGAGGGGAGGTGCTGATGGATAGATGGTGGATAAAGGCCAGAGAGGAAAATACAGGTGGTGTGAGACAAGAGGATTGAAGAGTTGTGAGTAGTAAGATTAAAAGAGAACTTACCAATTTGAAGTTTGATCTTGATTTTATGATCTTCAAAGCAGCGGTATGAAATTACAGATAACAAAAATCTAAGTTAACATAGTAAGATTAGCAACCTGAGAACTACCAGATGACCTTTATGAGAGAGGGTTGGGCATGGAGGGCACATAATCACCAACGCAACTCCTCATTATATCAAGATCAAACTTCAAACTGATAAGTTCTCGTTTAATCTTACCATTTTACTTCGGAGTCACGCGAGTGATTCTGTGAAGGGTTTAAAGCCCTGTGATTTCATGCCACAGATTCAAGTCTCGGCGTCTCACTGCATCGATTGACACAGGATCAGTGAATAATCAAAAATGCATTAAGCATGACATTGATTCATATGTATTAATGGTTTATGTTAGTAAAGCTATCAATAGCAACTCCTGTATCTCAGGGGAGGCTAAAGTGGACGCAAAACAGAATGGGCAAAAAGCCTGGGTCAGTCACTGGCCTATGGTTAAAAAAAAATGTAAATCCATTTGGTTGACCTTCCTGCAGTTGCGAGGATATGGTCGATGGGAACGTCCATTGCCCTGGCCGCTGACGTTGATGCTGCCCTGGTGGAGTGAGATGTACAATCATCAGTGTTAATACCTGCATTAACCAGAACCTGCTGCAGCCACCTTGAAATAGTCTGAACCGACCTTTCCTTGTGTGGTTGTTTGTCGCTTAATAAACAATGCTGATTCCACACTTCTTAGGATTCTGGTGGCCTTGATATAATATAGCAAGCCTGCCCTCCCACATAGATTAGAGTCCATGGAGTATCCAAAATATGATCTTAGATCCTGCCACCCCTGGTCTGCTCTGCTTGTGTAGATCAGAAATGTAAAATGTAATGGCACCTGCAGCCAATTCCATCCTATCTAGCCACTGCGTTTGCAATGTTTGCCCTCGTTGTGCTGATACTAGTGTCATGACTAAGGATGTAGCTGGTACCCCCTGGTGAAGTATTGTTAACACATTTTCAATATCCAAACTGCAGATACTTGTAGTGGGAGAACTTGTGTCAAGATCTCTTATACAACTCGATATTCGGGGTTGAACACAACAGAGGGGTTCCCGTTTGTTGCAGCTGTAGTGGCTCTATAACTGAATTATTGTCAAAGACAATTTAATAATGAACTGGAAGACGTCAGTAATCTGTACCATATTAAATGTAACATTAACATTAAACAAAACCGCTTCCGATCCCCTCAATAGGAATGTACTGCTTTTTTGGTACCATCCCTGCACTCTGCAGTGAGCACATCCATGGCTTGATGTGACAACCTGAGCTGTAAGGCAGTCCATTCAGAATGTGTAAGTCAATAATTGTTTTATTATGCAAAGGCCGGTTTCCTGAACCACAGTTTGAACCAGCAAAGTTTTCATTTTTTAGAATAACTGTATACGGTTGTATTATTATGCCCGACAAAAGCAGGCAACTTGGCTGCTTAGCCAGTCAGACAGTACGGAAATCTAAAGCGAGGTCTTGCTGACTGTTTCAAGACCCTACTAATGAGGCAAAATGGAGGAAGACACAAAAGAACATCTCTCCTTTTTGTAGCGAGAATGTATTTCTCCACACTTATGTCACATATTTTTGCAATCAGTGAATAAACATGAAACCAACATGTCAATATTCGATGTACCATTGAACCATACTTTCATAATACTTTGAGATCCAATACCTATTCTGTGTTCTCATCGATCTGAACGTGATGATACACCAGTGGCAAAGGAGATTAGGTAAATTATTACAGGATACATTTACTTGATTGCCATGTGACTAACATATGCCACCACCATAGTGTAGCAACTTGAAGTTGAGCATGTAGATTATGTATATTCGCTCAATAGCCCTTTAACCATGGGGTGCATCCAGTGTATATATTTAGTTGATACCAACAACTGAAGAATTGGCAACTCATGCAAATCTCCGCTACCTCCAACTAGAGATGGTATTCGGAACTTCTCACCTAAGAGCTCTTAGCATCAGTTTGTAATAACTGAATTCGACTGACCAAACTACTGGAGCAATGCTGAATACTGTTTGTTCATCATTGTGACTGAGGCAGCTTCCGCTGATGATAGTATAAGGTTGTTAACAATGATCTACATGTCCTTTGAGAGGTCGCTACTTTGCACAATATCAGTTCCTCGATTTGCACTTCTGGAACACAGCTACTATATTGCCAATTACTCTTGATGAAATAGAAGTCAGTTTTATAACAGGTTGCTATTAACTCCAATCTCTTGCCACAGGGCGGAGTCATAGGCTAATTAATAGTTAAAGGTAAATCCCAATGACCAACAAACAGTTTATCCCATTTCGCAATGTTTTACCATTATTAGTACAATTATATTGTCTTTGATAACCTCTGTAATGGGAACTGCATAGAATGGATCTTTGAGACTCTTATGAATCTCTTTTTAGTCAGGAAATAAGTTTTCATATTCAGAAAGTTCATATGCCCGACACTCTCCATTTTTCATGATAAACAGGCCACTCCTGCCATTATTCCATGGGTGCTTTGCACGAGAACTCTGGCCCGATTTCCGAGCCTTATCTTAAAAGCCAACCCTGGCCATAATCCCAAACTTGCTTGGAATGCTAGTACTGTGCCTCTAAGCAGATGTTTTTATCCTTTGTGTATTGTGCAAACAAGTGTAACTATTACAACTTGTGAGTGGTGTACTTACCCATGTTTCGGAAGACCCAGACCCACCTTGTTGAGTAGGGCTGGTAGAGTGCATGGAACTTCTGCCCAGCTGTCATGTTGCCCCCAGCTCCAGTGAACTGCTTACTGCCGATGAGCGCCTGGGGTGCGTTCTGAAAAAATGAACCTTTGCCTGCCGTTGGCCTTAATTGATCCGTCTGCCGGGTTTTTCCGTTGGTTGAACTAGGCCTTACCTGAATTACAGATTCAGCGGCTGGCTCTCACATCCCCTTGTTGGCGCTGTTTACTGCCGGCACATATGTGCTCCAGTATGTTCCATCGACCTCTTTAGAGCCTGGAGTCAGTTACATCTTGACCTTTCACACTCCCCTCCTCAGAGAGGGTGATTCGTAAGCAACCTTAAACAGGCACTGCCACAGGTCGCAGGATACCTGCGCTTATACGGCCCCATTGGACCTGTACCAGGATGGAACATTCTGCTGGGATGGCAACTTTGTTGTCAGGAAAGGGTACCTCTGACATGTGCCCTTTATCCCTTGGGGTATGCCCCACGGCCATACCCTGAGACTCGGGGTCAGCAGGATACCGACCTGTCCTGGTCTCCGCCTCCAAGAGGGAGACATGAAGCAGCCCCGTCAACTGGCACTGCTGGTGCGACCTGCAGAGGTGGAACATCTGGCTCAACCTGTCCATCAGAGTCGGGGTCAGAACTAAGATGACCCATGGCATGCGTCTCATCATCCATGAGGGTGCTATCAAGCAGCCCTCTACTAGGTGCTGCTGACGCCTTTTGTTCAGGGTGGCGCTGATACTCCGCCTGCTGTCATGTGCCCTGCTGGAGCACTGTATGCAATAGTTGCTGCATTTGGGATAGTCATTCAAACGCACTATCCAGCCCCATCTCCCCCATCTCTTTTGGCTCTGCAGATAGCTGTCCATTCTGGCTCTCTAATGGTCCAATTTTATCCCTTGTTATCCTTTTGATATTAATATAGCTGTAGAAACCCTTTGGATTTACTTTCACCTTTCTTGCCAAAGCAACCTCATATCTTCTTTTAGCCTTTCTAATTTCTTTCTTAAGATTCTTTTTACATTCTTTATACTCATCTAGCACTTCATTTACTCCATGCCTCCTATAATTATTGTAGCTATCTCTCTTTTTTCAAAACGTGTCCAATTTCCCTTGAAAACCATGGCTCTTTCCAATTTTTACTATTTCCTTTCAATCGAACAGGGACATAAAGATTCTGTACTCTTACAATTTCCCCTTTAAATGTCCTCCATTTCTCTTCTACATCCTTCCCATAAAACAAAATGTCTCAATTCACTCCTTTTAAATCCTTATGCATTCCCTCAAAGTTAGCCTTTCTCCAATCAAAAATCTCAACCCTAGGTCCAGTTCTGACTCTCTCCATAATTATATTGAAACTAATGGTATTGTGATCACTGGTCCCGAAGTGCTCACCAACGTATACCTCCGTCACCTGACCTGCCTCATTTCCTAACAGGAGGTCCAGCACTGCCCCTTCTCTGGTCGATACCTCTACGTATTGCTGCAAAAAACCATCCTGCACACATTTTACAAACTCCAAACCACCCAGCCCATTTACAGAATGGGTTTCCTAGTCTATTTTTGGAAAATTGAAATCTCCCACAATCACTACCTTGTGCTTACTTCTAATATCTGCTATCTCCTTACATATTTGCTCTTCCAATTCTCGCTCCCCATTTGGCGGTCTATAATACACCCCTAAAAGTGTTGCTACACCGTTCCCACTTCTCAGTTCCACCCAAATAGCCTCCCTAGACGAGCCCTCTAATCTATCCTGCCAAAGCACTGCTGTAATATCTTCTCTGACAAGCAATGCAACACCTCCACCTCTGGTCCCTCCAATTCTATCACACCTGAAGCAACGAAATCCTGGAATATTTAGTTTCCAATCACAGCCCTCCTGCAACCATGTTTCACTGATTGCCACAACATCATATTTGCAGGTGTCAATCCAGGCTCTAAGTTCATCCACCTTTCTTACAATGCTCCTAGCATTAAAATATACACATTTTAGAAACCCACCATCCCTTATTCTCTGTTTATTATATCTTTCCTCGTTCTCGCCTACATTTTGGGTCTGAGTGCTTCCCTTCTCTGCCTCTTGCCCCACACCCTGTCCCCTCGCCCTCTCTACCCGAGTCCCTCCCCCCAGCCTTTCTAGTTTAAAGTCTCCCCAGTAGCCTTTGCAAATCTCCCTGCCAGGATATTGGTCCCCCTCGGTTTCAAGTGCAACCCGTCCTTTTTGTACAGATCATACCTTCCCCAAAAGAGGTCCCAGTGATCAAGAAACTTGAATCCCTGCCCACTGCACCAGTCCCTCAGCCATGCATTTATCCTCTACCTCATTCCATTCCTACTCTCACTGTAACGCGGCTCAGGCAGTCATCCTGAAATTGTTACCCTTTTGGTCCTTCTCCTTAACTTTCCCCCCAGCTCCCTAAATTCTCCTTTCAGGACCTCTACTCTTTTTCTGCCTATGTCATTGGTACCTATGTGTACCACAACATCAGGCTCCTCTCCCTCCATTTTCAGAATATTTTGGACACGTTCCGACACATCCGAGACCCTGGCACCAGGGAGGCAAACAACCATCCGGGTCTCCCGACTGCGTCCACAGAATTGCCCATCCAACCCCCTAACTATGGACTCCCCTATTACAATTGCCCTCCTCTTTTTGCTACCCTTCTGAGCATCAGGGCCGGTCTCTATGCCGGAGGCCCGGCTGCTGTTGCTGCTCCCAGGTAGGCCGTCCCCTCCAATCGTACTCAAACACGAGTACCTGTTTTCCAGGTGTACAGCCACAGGGGTACTCTCTAGCCCCTGCCTCTGCCCCTTGCCCTTCCTAAATTTGACCCACTTGTCTGCCTCCTGTGGTCTGAGAGTGACTACCTCCCAGTAGCTCCTCTCTATGACCTCCTCACTCTTCCTGACCAGTACATTGCAAGAAATCCTCTTCCTCAGCACCCTTGCCAATTTGATTCGCCCAATCTACATGTAGATTGAAGTCACCCATTATAACTGTTTTACCTTTGTTGCATGCATTTCTAATTTCCTCTTTGATGCCATCCCCAACTCCACTACTAATGTTAGGTGGCCTGTGCACAACACCCACTAGTGTTTTCTGCCCCTTAGTGTTTTGCAGCTCTACCCATATCGATTCCACATCCTCCAAGCTAATGTCCTTCCTTTCTATTGCGTTAATCTCATCTCTAACCAGTAATGCTACCCCACCTCCTTTTCCTTTCTGTCTATCCCTCCTGAATATTGAATATCCCTGGATGTTCATCTCCCAGCCTTGGTCACCCTGGAGCCATGTCTCCGTGATCCCAACTACATCATAATCATTAATAGCCATCTGCACATTCAACTAATCCACCTTATTACGGATGCTCCTTGCATTGAGACACAAAGCCTTCAGGCTTGTTTTTACAATGCTCTTACCGCTTATACAATTATGTTGAAAAGTGGCCCTTTTTGATTTTTCCCTGGATTTGACTGCCCGTCACTTTTACTTTTCACCTTGCTACCTATTGTTTCTACCCACATTTTACACCCCTGTCTCTCCGTTCACACATCTAAGAAACCCACCACCTCTTATTCTGTTTATCGTTTTTTTCTTCTTTCCCCCCTACATGTTGCGTCTGAGGCACTTCTCTGCCTCCTGCCTCACACACTGTCTACTAGCTTTCACTATTTGAGTCCCTACCCCCAACCAATCTAATTTAAAGTTTCCCCAGTAGCCTTTGCAAATCTCCCCGCCAGGATTCTGGTTCCCCTCGGGTTCAAGTGCAACCCGTCCTTTTTGTTTCAGGTCACACCTTCCCCAAAAGAGGTCCCAATGATCCAGAAACTTGAATCCCTGCCCTCTGCACCAGTCCTTCAGCCACGCATTTATCCTCCACCTCGCTCCATTCCTACTCTCACTGTCGCGTGGCACAAGCAGTAATCCTGAGATTGTTACCTTTGTGGTCCTTCTCCTTAACTCTCCTCCTAACTCCTCCATTTCAGGACCTCTTCTCTTTTTCTACCTATGTCATTGGTACCTATATGTACCACGCCTCGGGCTCCTCTCCCTCCCATTTCAGCATATCTTGGACAAGTTCAGTCACATCCCAAACCCTGGCACCAGGGAGGCAAACTAGCATCCGGGTCTCCTGACGGCGTCCACAGAATCGCCTATCTGACACCCTAACTATAGAGTCCCCTATTACTACTGTCCTCCTCTTCTTTTCCTTACCCTTCTGTGCAACAGGGCCGGTCTCTGTACATGAGGCCAGGTAGGCTGTCCCCCCCAACAGTACTCAAACAGGAGTACTTATTGCCAACGGTACTCTCTAGTCCCTGGCTCTGCCCCTTGCCTCTCCTAATCATGACCCAATTGTCTGCCTCCTGTGGTCCTGGAGTGGCCACCCTTCTGTAACTCCTCTCTATGACCTCCTCGCTCTCCCTGACCAGACGGAGGTCATCGAGCTGCTGCTCCAGGTTCCTAATATGGTCCCTTAGGAGCCCCATCTCGATGCACCTGGCACAGATGTGCACTTCTGGAAGGCTATCAGACTCCCTGACCTCCCACATCTGGCATCCAGAACAGTAAACTGCCCTGGGCCTCATACTCCCCCTTACCCTGGCTACAATACAAAGTACAATACAATACAATACACACTGCTGGAAGAAATCAGCAGGGATCTGACTCCCAATCAGCTGCCACCAATCAGCGGCTTCCTCAAGCCCACTTGTTTTGGAATGCGAATGGAACGTTGGAACGATATAGATTTGGGCTCCTTCCACTGCAACCGCTCCAACGGCTCCTGGGCCTCTGTAAAGCAAAGCCCCGCGATCGGGTTTTTAACTCACCGCTCGGACGTTACTCCTCCCACTGCAAGGGCTCCAACGGCTCCTGGGCCTCCGTCTGATAATTTGCTGATAATTCACCCAAAAGCACTTACCTCTGTGATTATCTCCCGCTGACTTGGTTCTCCAGACTCTTCACCCTCAGCCGCAGTTGTGCTGGTTCCTGCAGTGGGGATGGCAATGGTCTGCTTCCTTGTGCTGTGCACCTGCTTGGTCGGTGTGGTGGATCAAGAGGATCCGGCTCATCCTCACTGGAGATAACACGCGGTCGTTTCTCCTTGATAAACTGGAAGAAAATAAATGTGTATCACAAATGTTCAAGACTATCAGGCGACCAACAAATTATCAATGTCAAAATATTTGTTTTACTATTCACCTTCTTGGTGCTCTCCTTTCTCTCCACTTGAATTACGTGGGCCGTACAAACTCCCATTTCTCCATGATCTTCTGTCACAAATTTACTGGCAGTGCCAGAGTTGTGCAAACTGTGCGACAACCTGCCGAACCTTGTCCTCTGGCTTTTGAACCATTGGCACAGTTGATCATCGGTGAAAACATAGAATAAGTGATGATCAGTGTGGAACAAATTGTAATTTTAATTGGAATTGCAGACAAACAACAAAGTGTGTACTTACAAGTGTAGCCCGGGAACTCCTTTGCCTTGCTTTCAAGCAGCAAGTTCCTTCAATCCGTGCTCATGAAATACCTATTGGCTTTGCCGTTCAACTCCGGGTGGGCCTGATACCATTCTACCAGAGCCCCCTCTTCTTTCCTGCTAAAATCGTAAGGCTTGGTCAGCATTAGCCTCTTCTCCTTCTTAACTGGCCCGGCTGAGGCATCAGTATCCTTAGCTAAATCAGACCCCTACTCTACTGCAGATCCAGGAACTGCAGCAGGAACAGGGAACAGGAGCAGGAGCAGGAGCTGGGGTAGGGGTGGGGGTAGGGGCAGGAGCAGGAGCGTGGCCAGGAACAGGGACTGGAGCAGCTACCGCCTCCTCCTCCTGGATCTTAATCTGCTTTGCCTGGGTCTTCTCCTGCATGACTGGCTTCTTTTGGGCTTTGCTCTTGAGGGCCTTGCTTCTTTTGGGAGCTATTTGTGATGTCGTTCGTACTGTATTGTTATTTTAGTCCAATCTCCGTGGCAAGGATTTTCCCAGTTAAACTTTTTCAAAACTATTTATACCCAGGTGTTCACGTGGTGCGGCGCTCAAATGGCACACAAATGGCGTGCCAACGACGTACAGGCGGCGCGCTGCGACACATGGTTATGGACGTTGATGCACGGTGACACATAATAAATTAGCATCGGCAATGTTCGTGCGTAACCATGCGTCACCACGCGCTACATGTACGCCATCAGTACATCAGCATACGCCATCAGTACGTCAGCGTGCACAAGGAATACGTCACGCAGGTGGTGCACGAGGATTTTGAACATTCCAAAATCCTGGGGTGATTGGGAAGCACCGTGCGTTACCACTTGTCACTGCATACGCCACCACGCCTCACCACACGGCACGCGCGCGTCATCATTCGTCAGCCAATTTTTAGGATGTTGCGGAAATAACACACAAATGATGCCCAAGTGGGACAGACCCTTTACTCCAGCAATTTGTGTCTATCTTTGGTATAAACCAGCATCTGCAGTTCTTTGTTTCTACGAATTTGTTAGGTCTCACGTTTGATCTAGTTTCTGTTTCTTATTGGTTTTTAGTTTGAGTTTGCATTCTTGTTTTATTTTGGTGTCTCGCATCTCCTCTTGTTTCAGGTCCCATTTCCTGTCATGTCGCTTACCCTCATGTGATTGTTGGCCCCGCCCTGATGTGTTTCACCTGTGTCTCGTTATCCCCAGTTAGTCTGTATTTAAGCCCTTTGTGTTTTAGTTCTCATTGCCAGTTTGTTGTGTATGCTACTTAGTATCACCTCGTTCCAGCTCCAGAAATATTGTGACTTTGTGATCGCGACCATTGCCTGTTTTTCGACCACTGTTTTTGCCTGCTCCTAGATTATACTGGTGCCTCTGTATTTGCTTACTTGTGTACCGACTTGGACCGATTAAACTCTGAAAACGGATCTGCCCTGTGTCTGAGCGTGCATTTGGCATTTGAGGCTGCATCCTCCTCCTCCTCGTTCAGTTCTGACAGTACAAACTGGCCAACAATGGACTCAGCGGCGTCTGATCCTTTTTGTGTAGCGCTCCAGAAGCAAGAGGAGCGCATCTCGCATTACGAGGGTCAACTCACCTCGATCGTCGCCAGGACCTCGGCGAGCGTCTGCAGGGGTTCCTGGCGGACATCGGTTCACAGGTGAACACTTTAATATCTCGGTTTGAACACCTGGTTACTCGGCTGAATTCTTTGTTTCCTGCTGTGGCTCCCGTGCCTGCTAAGTCTGTTTCCTTGTCTGTGTCTCCAGGGGCTCCGATGGCCATGGTTGCCGCAGCGTCTCCATTTGTCCACCTGGCAAGACCAGAACACTTTTCGGGGGAATCGGAGAGGTGTAGACCTTTTTTGATTCAGTGTGGGCTGCATTTTGAACTTCAAGCAGCTTCCTTTCCATTAGAACGCTCGAGGGTAGCCTTTATCATCACGCACCTGTCGGGTAGAGCGGAGGCTTGGGCCACGGTGGAATGGGCTCGGAATTCTCCTGGTTGCCAGACGTCGGTCCTGTTCATGGAAGTTCTGCCCCGCACGTTTGACCACTCCAATACTGGCCGAGAGGCTTCACAGAACCTGGTCTCCATGAAACAAGGTAATCACTCAGTTATGGATTTTGCTATTGAATTTTGAACTGTTGCTGCTAAGAGTGGATGGAATGAGTCTGCTTTGTTGGATGCTTTTCGCAATGGATTGTCTGAAGCTATCAAGGATCAGTTGGCTCCACTAACCCTGCCTTCCGACTTCAAGTCTATGATTTCCCTGGCTGTCCAAATTGACACTAGGCTCAGAGAAAGAGAGCGAGAAAGGAGATCAGCGGCAGTTCGGTCCTCCTCCCAACAGTGGCGGCAGCGTCGCCCTTCGCCTTCCGGTTGGGACTTCGTCCCTCTCGGCCGGTCCAGTCAGCCTACAGCGCCACCTGTCTCTTCGGAGGAGCCCATGCAGCAGGGACGAGCCAAACTCAGCCCAGAGGAAAGGCAGCGCCGCCTAAGGGAGGGGAGGTGTTTTTACTGTGGTGAACTGGGACATTTGTTGAACGGCTGTTCAGTAAAAGACAAGGCTCACCAATGAAAGAGGACATTGGTGAGCTGTACCACTCCTATAAGCCGTTCCTCTCGTCAACTCACTACTGTACAATTGTTGGTTCATTCCCAGTGGCACTCCCTGCAGGCTTTGGTTGATTCTGGGGCAGATGAGAACTTCATGGACATTCGCTTGGCTGATAAATTAAAGCTGGAATGTGAACAGCTTCAAGATCCTCAGGAGGCTAGTGCACTGGATGGGTGCCTAATGTACAGGGTGATTCACCGAACTCAACCCGTTTAACTCATCGTGGCAGGTAATCACTTGGTGACCATCAGTTTATCTCCTCGACTTTCCACTTCATCCTCTGGTTTTGGGGCTCCCTTGGCTGTCTTACCATAATCCTCACATGAACTGCGGTACTGGGGAAGTAATTTCTTGGGGAAATAACTATAAAATCATCTATCTGCATAATTCTTCTCCTGAGTCTATGAAGGATCCATCAAGGAGCAGTTTGCTGGGATCTTCCAGGCCCACCCTCCGGCAGCCTCCCCGTTCAAGGGAGGGGGATTTTCCAGATCTCACCAAGGTTCCCTCATGTTATCTAGACCCAAAGGAGGTGTTCAACAAGGTCAAGGCCACCTCTATTCAGCAACATAGACCATACGACTGCTGCATTGACCTTCTGCCAGGTACAGCGCCTCCTAAGGGTCGTCTTTATTCCTAGTCTTCACCTGAGCGGCTCGCCATGGAAAAGTACATTGACAATGCCCTTGCTGCTGGGATCATCAGACCTTCCTCTTCACCTGCTGGAGCTGGATTCTTCTTTGTGGATAAGAAGGATGGAACACTTCAGCCCTGCATTGACTACAGAGGACTCAATGACATTACTGTTAAGAACAGATACCCTCTTCCTCTTATCTCCTCTGCATTTGAACTGTTAAAAGACGCTAAAGTACTCACTAAGTTAGATCTTAGAAATGCTTATCATCTGGTAAGGATAAGGGAGGGGGAGAATGGAAGACTGCGTTTAACACACCCAGTGGTCATTATGAATATCGGGTCATGTCGTTTGGTCTTACTAATGCTCCAGCAGTTTTTCAAGGCATGGTTAACGATGTATTACGGGACATACTGAACAAATTTGTGTTTGTGTACCTTGATGACATTTTGATTTTTTCTCCAGATGAAACTTCCCATGTGCAGCATGTACACCAGGTGTTGGAACGTTTGCTCTTGAATGATCTGTTTGTGAAAGCTGAGAAATGTGAATTTCATGCTAACACTGTTCAATTCCTTGGTTATGTTATATCACCTGATGGTATACAGATGGACCCGGGCAAGGTCAGTGCTGTGGCCGCCTGGCCTACACCCTCCAGTCGTAAGCGACTTCAGGGGTTCCTTGGGTTTGCAAATTTTTATAGGAACTTTATCTGGAACTTTAGTGTCACTGCTGCACCACTCCATGCTCTGACCGCACCCCATGTGCCTTTCTCTTGGTCCCCTCAAGCAGAAACTGCATTTATGAGACTCAAGAGGAGCTTCTCCTCAGCCCCCATCCTGGTTCACCCTGACCCGTCACTCCAGTTCGTGGTTGAGGTGGTTGCCTCGGGTGTGGGCATCGGGGCCGTACTCTCTCAGAAGTCCTTCACTGATGGTCGACTACATCCCTGCGCTTTCCTCTCAAGAAAGTCAGCCAAACGCCTCAACCCGCGCCAAGCAAGGTGGGCTCTCCTCTTTAATCATTTTGTACTGTCTTACCGCCCTGGTGCCAAGAATGGCAAACCTGATGCTCTCTCCAGACAGTTTGATCCTGACCCATCCCCTAAGGTTTCAACTCCCATTCTGCCTGCTTCTTGTTTTGTTGGGGCGGTTACTTGGGAGATTGAGAGGAGAGTTTCCGAGGCTACTGTTGGTGTTCAGTCTCCGCTAGGGTGTCCTTTTAATTGTCTGTTTGTCCCAGAGTCTCTTCGTTCGCAGGTGATTCACTGGGCTCATAAGTCTCGGATCTCCTGTCATCCCGGTGTCTGCCGAACCCTGTTTGTGGCCAAACAGCAGTTTTGGTGGCCTTCCATGGAGAGGGGGATTAAGGAGCACGTCGCCGCCTGCAGTATTTGTGCTGCAGACCTCACATCGGCCCACCTTTGGCCTCCTGAATCCGCAGCCAGTCCCCTCACGCCCCTGGTCAGACATCTGCATGGACTTTGTCACGGGTCCACCCTCTTCTGAAGGTAACACCACAATCATGACTGTGGTGGACAGATTTTCTAAGATGGTCCATTTCATTCCGTTGCACAAGCTTCCCTCCGCCAGGAAAACGGCAGAGGTCATGTTGTCTCATGTTTTTCGAATTCATAGATTTCCCAGAGACATTGTGTCTGACCAGGGGCCTCAGTTCGTGTCCGGGTTTTGGAAGGAGTTTTGTTCTCTGTTGGACGCCACGGAAGGCCTTGCATCTGGTTTTCACCCGGAATCCAATGGACAGGCTGAGGGTGGAAACCCGGAAGCTGGTTCCTCATTTTGTTGGTCCTTTCCCGATATCGAAGGTCATCAATCCTGTGGCGGTTAGTCTCAGACTCCCCCGTGCCATGAGGGTCCACCCTACTTTCCATGTCTCCCGACTGAAGCCAGTTAAGGAGAGTCCTCTGGTCCCTGCCTCCACACCCCCTCTGCCCCCCTGGTTCCTTGATGGGGGTCCAGTGTTTACGGTCAGTCGGTTGCTGGGGATGCGCCGGCGTGGTCGTGGTTGTCAGTATCTGGTGGATTGGGAGGGTTATGGACCTGAGGAGCGGTCTTGGGTGCCGGCTCGCAACATATGCGACCTGGAACTTATCAGGGAATATCGGCGCCAACATCCTGACAATCCTGGGCTGTCAGGAGCCGGTGGGGGGTGGGGGCTGGGGGTACTGTCACGCCTCGCGCTTGATCTAGTTTCTAGTTATTGGTTTTTAATATTTGAGTTTGCATTCTTGTTTTATTTTGGTGTCTCGCATCTCCTCCTGTTTCAGGTCCCATTTCCTGTCAGGTCGCTTGCCCTCATGTGATTGTTGGCCCCACCCTAATGTGTTTCACCTGTGTCTCGTTATCCCCTGTTAAGTCTGTATTTAAGCCCTTTGTGTTTTAGTTCTCATTGCCAGTTTGTTGTGTATGCTATTAGTATCACCTTGTTCCAGCTCTAGAAATCTTGTGACTTTGCGATCTCGACCATTGCCTGTTTTTGCCTGCTCCTAGATTATACTGTTGCCTCTGTTTTTGCTTACCTGTGTACAGACTTGGACTGATTAAACTCTGAAAGCGGATCTACCCTGTGTCTGAGCCTGCATTTGTGTCCTCCTCCTCGTTCAGTTCTGGCAGTTCATTTTTCCCACTTTTGCATCCGCTCCCTACACACTTCCTGGGGGCGAAGCACAGAGGCCAATTAACCTCACAGACCCGCCAGTCTTTAGTAGGTGGGAGAAAGCCGGTGCATCTAGAAGCAACCCATGTGGTCACAGGGAGAACATGCAAACTCCACACAGACTGCACCTGATGTAAGGTTCAAACCCGAGTGCCTGGCGCTGTGAGGCAGCAGCACTACCAGCTGTGCTACTGTGCAGACTGATTTCATTTGTCTTCGGTCTGTCTTGCCCAAAAGTGAGTTGTTTTCTTCCCACTTTGTCAAGAGCCCAAAGCCCAGATCCCAGCATGTCTCTGGGATGAGGATCCACACTCTCTGCTAACCTAACCACTAACCGCTCTTTCTGGGCACTGCTCAACTCCAATGGCCAGCAGGACAAACAGCGAGGCATATAGAAACATAGAAAATAGGTGCAGGAGTAGGCCATTCAGCCCTTCGAGCCTGCACCGCCATTCAATGTGATCATGGCTGATCATCCAACTCAGTATCCCGTACCTGCCTTCTCTCCATATCCCCTGATCCCTTTAGCCACAAGTGCCACATCTAACGCCCTCTTAAATATAGCCAATGAACTGGCCTCAACTATCTTCTGTGGCAGAGAATTCCAGAGACTCACCACTCTCTGTGTAAAGAATGTTTTCCTCATTTCGGTCCTAAAGGAATTCCCCCTTATCCTTAGACTGTGACCCCTTGTTCTGGACTTCCCCAACATCGGGAACAATCTTCCAGCATCTAGCTTGTCCAACCCCTTAAGAATTTTGTAAGTTTCTATAAGATCCCCCCTCAATCTTCTAAATTCCATCGAGTACAAGCCGAGTCTATCCAATCTTTCCTCATATGAAAGACCTGACATCCCAGGAATCAGTCTGGTGAATCTTCTCTGTACCCCCCTCTATGGCAAGGATGTCTTTCCTCAGATTTGGAGACCAAAACTGTACGCAATACTCCAGGTGTGGCCTCACCAAAACCCTGTACAACTGCAGTAGAACCTTCCTGCTCCTATACTCAAATCCTTTCGCTAAGAATGCTAACATATCATTTGCTTTCTTCACTGCCTGCTGCACCTGCATGCCTACTTTCAATGACTGGTGTACCATGACACCCAGGTCTCGTTGCTCTCCCCCTTTCCTAATCTGCCACCATTCAGATAATAGTCTACCCTCATGTTTTTGCCACCAAAGTGGATAACCTCACATTTATCCACATTATACTGCATCTGCCATGCATCTGCCCATTCACTCAGCCTATCCAAATCACCCTGCAGCCTCCAAGCATCCTCCTCACACCTAACTATACCCCCCAGCTTGGTTTCATCTGCAAATTTGGAGATGTTGCATTGAATTCCCTCGTCCAAATCATTAATATATATTGTAAATAGCTGGGGTCCCAGCACTGAGCCTTGCGGTACCCCACTAGTCACTGCCTGCCATTCTGAAAAGGACCCGTTTACTCCTACCCTTTGCCTCCTGTCTGCTAGCCAGTTCTCTATCCACATGAATACTGAACCCCCAATACCGTGTGCTTTAAGTTTGTATGCTAATCTCTTATGCGGGACCTTGTCAAAAGCCTTCTGAAAGTCTAGATATAACACATCCACTGGTTCTCCCTTATCCACTCTACTAGTTACATCCTCAAAAAATTCTATCAGATTTGTCAGACATGATTTACCTTTCGTAAATCCATGCTGACTTTGTCCAATGATTTCACCACTTTCCAAATGCACTGCTATCCCATCTTTAATAACTGACTCTAGCAGTTTCCCTACTAGCGATGTTAGACTAACTGGTCTGTAATTCCCCGCTTTCTCTCTCCCTCCTTTTTTAAAAAGTGGGGTTACATTAGCTACCCTCCAATCCTCAGGAACTACTCCAGAATCTAAGGAATTTTGAAAAATTATCACTAATGCATCCACTATTTCTGTGGCTACCTCCTCGAGTACTCTGGGATGCAGACTATCTGGCCCTGGGGATTTATTGGCCTTCAATCCGTTCAATTTACCCAACACCACCTCCCGGCTAACCTGGATTTCACTCAGTTCCTCCATCTTATTTGACCCCCGTTCCACTGCTATTTCCGGCAGATTATTTATGTCTTCCTTAGTGAAGACAGAACCAAAGTAGTTATTCAATTGGTCTGCCATGTCCTTGTTCCCCATGATCAATTCACCTGTTTCTGACTGCAAGGGACCAACATTTGTTTTAACTAGTCTCTTTCTCTTCACATATCTATAAAAACTTTTGCAGTCAGTTTTTATGTTCCCTGCCAGTTTCCTTTCATTTTCTATTTTCCCTTTCCTAATTAAGCCCTTTGTCCTCCTCTGCTGGATTCTGAATTTCTCCCAGTCCTCCGGTAAGCTGCTTTTTCTGGCAAATTTGTATGCCTCATCTTTTGTTTTTATACTATCCCTGATTTCCCTTGTTATCCATGGATGCACCACCTTCCCCGATTTATTCTTTTGCCAAACTGGTATGAACAACTTTTGTACTTCATCCATGCAGTCTTTAAATACCTTCCATTGCACATCCACTGTCAACCCTTTAAGAATCACCTGCCAGTCTTTCTTGGCCAATTCACATCTCATACCTTCAAAGTTACCTTTGTTCAAGTTCAGAACCTTCGTTTCTGACTTAATTTTGTCACTCTCCATCCTAATGAAGAACTCAACCATATTATGGTCACTCTTGCCCAAGGGGCCACGCACAACAAGACTGCTAACTAACCCTTCCTCATTACTCAATACCCAGTCTAGAATAGCCTGCTCTCTCGTTGGTTCCTCCACATGTTGGTTGAGAAAACTATCCCACATACATTCCAGGAAATCCTCTTCCTCAGCACCCCTGCCAATTTGATTCACCCAATTTGATTTGAGGCAGAGGAATGGGACGATTCACAACTGCTCACTAACACCTAATCAGTGGACCCGCATATTTTGAGATGCAGTTCTGCACCCAGTACCCCACTCCCAGTGAAAGACCAACTTCTGTGGAAACACAAAGTGGAAAGACACCCGGAAAAAAAAGACTTTAAATCCATTATCTAGGCAGTAAATATTTTAAGCATCCAGGGAGAGGTGAGGTTGTGTGTCATCAGGATATCAGTAACACAGTCTTAACTTGTTATTCAACTGTTCAGACAAGCATCAACCTGTAGACCTGTGTCTCCCTGGAATGAAAAATACAGCGACGATCCCCTTACCCGTTTCAAGGCTGCTCACTCGGAGCAGTCTTGTATCCATCTCGTACAGCCGACAGGAACTTCTGGACTTCGGTTCCTGCGGCTGCAACAACTTTCTGGGCGATCTCCGCCTTCCTTCTGAGCTCATCAGAGCAACGGAGCACCCGACTGGAGACCGCCAGGTGAGTCGCGGGGTTGGAGACCGCCACCCGACCCGCGGCCCCCACCCGACCCGCGGCCCACACCCGACCCGCGGCCCACACCCGACCCGCGGCCCACACCCGACCCGCGGCCCACACCCGACCCGCGGCCCACACCCGACCCGCGGCCCACACCCGACCCGCGGCCCACACCCGACCCGCGGCCCACACCCGACCCGCGGCCCACACCCGACCCGTGGAGCTGGAGAACGCCACCCGACCCGGGGAGCTGGAGAACAGCAGGTAAGCCCCGGGGCTGGAGACCATCAGCAGAGCCGCGGGGCTGAAGACCGCCTGCGGAGCCACGGAGACGTAGTGCAACGGAGCGGTAGAACACCAGCGCGCACCAAGCCAGCTCGGCCGACCAGAAGCACCAACAGACGGCGACGCGGACGTAAACACCGCCGGGGACGCAGAGGGGGGGTTAAAGGCCAGGTTAGAGCTAGCCCCGCACAGGGTAGCGATTCCTAGCCTTTTCCTCGCCAACGTGCGCTCACTGGCAAACAAAATGGACGAACTCCGGCTAAGGATCACCTCCCACAACCGGATCAAGGACTGCAACATCCTGATCCTCACGAAAACTTGGCTGGACACTGACGTTCCTGACAGCGCCATCCAGCTATCGGGGCGTCACTTACTCCGAGCGGACAGGACATTGGACTCCGGCAAGACCAGAGGTGGGGGTCTGTGCATTTATGTAAATAAAGCATGGTGCAAGGACTCCACCATCATCGAGAGTCACTGCTCAGCTAACCTTGAGTTCCTCTTGGTTAGATGCAGACCGTTCTATCTGCCCAGAGAGTTCACCTCCACTGTTGTGACTGCAGCCTATATCCCTCCTGATGCTAATGCCAAGCATGCAATGAAAGAGCTGCATACTGCCATTAGCAATCAACAGACACACAACCCTGAGGCAGCCTTCATTGTTGCGGGTGACTTCAATCACTCTAACCTGAAGACTGTACTCCCCAAATTCCACCAGCATGTCTCCTTCCCCACTAGAGTAGACAAGACACTGGACAAAGTCTACACCAACATGGCTGAAGCTTACAAAGCCATCCCCCTCCCCCACCTTGGTCAGTCTGATCACATCTCATTGTTCCTGCTCCCTAAGTACTCCCCACTCATCAGACGGGTTAAACCGACTGTGAGGACAGTTAAAGTCTGGTCAGAGGAAGCGGACTTCACACTTCAGCAGTGTTTTGGAAACACTGACTGGAAGGTGTTTGCAGCCCAGGCCACCCTTGACTCCCACACGGACATTGACTCCTATACATCCTCTGTTCGGGACTTTATAAACTCCACCATCAATAGTGTCACCTCCCTCAAACAGGTGACCATATTCCCGAATCAGAAGCCATGGATGAACAGCGAGGTCAGGCTACTGCTGAAAGCACGGGACACCGCTTTCAGGTCAGGCGATGCTCGAGCCTACAGTTCAGCCAGGGCTAACCTGAAGAGGGGCATCAAGAAGGCCAAGCACTGCCATAAGCTCAGGATTGAGGAGCACTTCAACAACAACTCCAACCCCCGACACATGTGGCAAGGCATCCAGGCCATCACGGACTACAGACCCGCCAACACCACCCCCACATCCAGCGACGCCTCCTTCCTTAAGGAGCTCAATCACTTCTATGGCCGCTTCGACAGGGACAATCTAGAGACAGCCATCAAGGCTGTGCTACCTGCCGATCACCAACCCCTCACACTCACCCCCTACGACGTATACGTGGCACTGAGTAGGACTAATGCACGTAAAGCTGCTGGCCCTGACGGCATCCCCGGGCGCATGCTCAGGGTCTGTGCGGCGCAGCTGGCAGACGTCTGGACTGATATCTTCAACCTGTCACTTGCCCAGGCAGTTGTCCCCACGTGCCTTAAAACCACCTCCATCGTGCCAGTGCCAAACACTCCACTGCGGCAAGCCTCAACGACTTCCGCCCAGTTGCACTTACCCCCATCATCACCAAGTGCTTCGAGAGGCTGGCCCTGGCACACCTCAAAAGCTGCCTACCCCCCACACTGGATCCCTATCAGTTTGCCTACCACAAGAATAGGAGTACGGAGGATGCCATCTCAACGGCACTTCACTCCACCCTCTCCCACCTCGACAACAGAGACACTTACGTAAGAATGCTGTTCATCGATTACAGCTCAGCATTCAACACCATTATACCATAAAAATTGATCACCAAACTCAGTAACCTGTGCATCACTCCTTCCCTCTGCAACTGGATACTGGACTTTCTAACCAACAGACCCCAGTCTGTTAGGTTAGACAAGCACACCTCTTCAACCCTCACCCTGAACACCGGCGTTCCACAGGGCTGTGTGCTGAGCCCCCTCCTCTACTCCCTCTTCACCTATGACTGCACACCTGTACAAGGTACTAACACCATCATCAAATATGCAGATGATACAACGGTGATTGGCCTCATCAGCAACAATGATGAGTCGGCCTACAAGGAGGAGGTCCAGCACTTAGCAGCATGGTGCGCTGACAACAACCTGGCCCTTAACTCCAAGAAGACCAAGGAGCTCATTGTAGACTTCAGGAAGTCCAGGGGCGGCACGCACACCACCATCCACATTAACGGTACGGAGGTGGAACGTGTTTCTAGCTTCAGGTTCCTGGGAGTCAACCTCTCCGATGACCTCTCTTGGACCCACAATACCTCAACTCTGATCAAGAAGGCTCACCAGCGTCTCTTCTTCCTGAGGAGACTGAAGAAGGTCCATCTGTCTCCTCAGATCCTGGTGAACTTCTACCGCTGCACCATTGAGAGCATCCTTACCAACTGCATCACAGTTTGGTATGGCAACTGCTCTGTCTCCGACCGGAAGGCATTGCAGAGGGTGGTGAAAATTGCCCAACGCATCACCGGTTCCTCGCCCCCCTCCATTGAGTCTGTCCAAAGCAAGTGTTGTCTGCGGAGGGCGCTCAGCATCGCCAAGGACCTCTCTCACCCCAACCATGGACTGTTTACCCTCCTACCATCCGGGAGGCGCTACAGGTCTCTCCATTGCCGAACCAGCAGGTCCAGGAACAGCTTCTTTCCGGTGGCTGTCACGCTACTCAACAACGTACCTCGGTGACTGCCAATCACTCCCCCCCCCCTCGCTCTTCCAGGGAGATGCTAAATGCATTTCCTTGTCTCTGTACTGTACACTGACAATGACAATTAAAATTGAATCTGAATCTGAGATTATGTGATACCTTTCATGGGAAAATTATTTGAAAGTGAAATCACAGACAATAGAGAAAGGCACATCCTAACTGTGAGAGGATCAAACTGTATGGGTTGCCAAGGAGCAGATGTGTAGGTGATAATGGAGGAAGTTTATTTTTTTTTTGTAATATTTTTTTATTTGAAGTAATCAGTTTACAATGTATAGCTTACTTTATAAACTAACACCTTAATTCAATATTACTACAAATAACATATCAATACTTAATATCTTCTATTTTTTGGAAATAAAGAAAAAGATATATAAAAGAGAAAAAAAGAGAAAAAAAAGGGAATTTAAAAAAAAAAAATTCCCACATACTTCAACCATAAAAAAAATTTAAAAAAAAGAAAATTTAAAAAACAAAAATATTACATATATATAAACAAAACTAAATACATTATACGAAATACTATTTCATACAGTAATATCTATAATAAATGCGCAATAATATCAAATGTAAGTAAGTTATTCGCATCGGATTCCGTAGGGTGCCCGTCGAGCCGTGATTCCAAGAATAGCTACTTCTCTAAATACTGTATATATGGAGACCATATCGATTCAAAAGAATTATACCTGTCCAAAAGGACAAATCGAATTCTTTCCAAATTCAACATCTCCAACATCTCTGCTTTCCACAGGTAATGGAGGAAGTTGCAGAGAGTAGACACAGGGTCTGACATTTCACCCACTGCCAATGGGGAGTGAGTGGGCAATGACAAACGCCAAAAGTAGGTACTAGGGGCCGGAGTAACTCAGCGGGACAGGTGGCATCGCTGGAGAAAAATCATGGCTGTCCAAAGGGGGGGGGGGGGTGCGTTGGGTGCGGACGCACCCCCCTTCTTTCCAGAATTGAAACAAATCCCGAGAAAATGAAATTCAGCCCGCGGGATGATTTGAAAAAAAATATTTGCGACCTGCGCAGCTGGTGACGCTCCGGCTCTCCGTGCGTGCGCAGTGGGCGGCATTGGACGCCGCCATTTTAAATGCCTCGCCTCCCCGGGCCTAGTTTGGGTTAGAGGGACTGACCATGAAATATTGCGTTACGTTGTGTTACGAGAGAGGGAAGCTGTTTTATTTAATTGGGTGTTTTAAAGTACCCGCGAATGGTCGAATCCAGCTCATGGGATGATTTGGGGAAAAAGGAGTGCCTGCTTCTCCGTTGCGGTGTCTCCCAGCGCGGGGCATCACCTCCATCTGCGGCGTCAGGGCCTGAGCCTCGCCCCTCCGCCGGCCATGAAGCGGGTCTGCTGCCGGCGGCCGGTCTGTTCTCCCGTCACCGCGCGGGAAGCGGGAAGGACTGAAGAAGGGTCTCGACCCGAAATGTCACCCATCTCCTTCGCTCCTTAGATGCTGCTGCACCCACTGAGTTTCTCCAGCCTATTGTGTACCCTCGATTCTCCAGCATCTGCAGTTCCTTCTTTAATATTTTCTTATCCAACCATTTTCTACTTTCAGTGACTGATGTACAAGGGCACCCAGATCTCATTGCACCTCCCCTTTTCCTAATCTGACACCATTCAGATAATCTGCATTCTTGCCACCAAAGTGGACATCCTCACATGTATCCACATTATACTGCATCTGCTATGCATCTGCCCATTCACCCAACCTTTCCAAGTCAACCTGCAGCCTCCTAGCAACCTCCTCGCAGCTCACACTGCCACCCAGTGTCATGGTGAGACTTTGAAGTTGTTGTGTATGGAGAGGGGAATGTCTCATCTGTGGCTGCATTTCCTGCAGTGGCCGACTCGGCCTATCCTTAAATTGGACACAAAATACTGGTGTAACTCAGCGGGACAGGCAATATCTCTGGAGAGAAAGAATGGGTGATGTTTTGGTAGAGTCCCTTCTTCAGAATGAGAGTCAGGGGAGAGGGAGACAGATATGGAGGGGTAAGGCATGAAAACATAGATCAAAGAGGACGATGCTCAAGGAAATGTAGAATGGTCCATTGTTATCCGAGATGAAAGGTGACAACGAGGCATACAATCAGTAATATTTATCCAGGAGGACAATGAAACTAGTCGGAGAACTAGGATGGGAGAGGGATGGAGAGGTAGGGTAAGCCGTGACAGACAGACCCTCCCATTGCTTCCGCAGGTGAAGTTATCGAGGACCAGAAGACCAGTTTAAGATGAAGGGGAAACGATTTATAAGGGCCTGTTTCCATACTGTATCACTTTATGACTTTATAACTCTATTTATAAGCAACTTACGGCGTGAGAGGTCTAAGGACTAGTGGAGTCAAGGGATATGGGGAGAAGGCAGGCACAGGTTATTGATAGCGGATGATCAGCCATGATCACAATGAATGGTGGTGCTGGCTGGAAGGGCCGAATGGCCTCCTCCTGCACCTATTTCTATGTTTCTATGTGAGAAGTGGAGTAGATATCACAGGAGATAGATCGGCATGTAGAATTGGCAGTCATGTGTAGATGAAATTTAAACCCAAGAAATGTGATTCCTGGCATAAAGAATAAAGACAGACAATATAAACAAATGGTACAATTCTAAAGAGGGCTGGAGCATAATGAAGCCAGGGCATACTTGTGTATAAATCTCTGACAGTGACAAGGCAGGTTAGGGAAGCTATTATTGAAGTAATTAGAAGCATTAAATACAAAAGCATGAGGTTACCCTAAACCTTTATGAAATTATCAGCGATTAACCAAAGTCAAGTATGATTGTCCTCCAAGGAAAGATACAAAATGCTGGAGTAACTCAGCGGGTGTCAGCATCTCTGGAGAACATGGATTGATAACAATTTGGGTGGGGACCCTTCTTCAAACGACCCGGAACATCACCTACTCACGTTTTCCAGAGACGCTGAGTTACTTCAGCACTTTGTGTCTTTGCTTGGTAAATTGGCATCTGCAGTTCCATGTTTCTACACATTTGCCCTGGTGCTGGGTTCTGTCTATGGTACGTCACTCTATGTGGATGCCTGTGTGTGACACCTTTTAATGTGGGGAGACTGGTGCAAGAACAGTCACCACAGTGCCCTTGACAGAGACAGTCCCTGGTCCAATGTCATGGACACAATGACGATTGGGCGTCTTTCCCTGCTGCTGCCTTCTTCCACCTTCTCAGTCATTGTAGAGCTCTGCCTGCTATCCAGCCACCATCCTCTGCCTGTTTCACCATTGAGGTCTTCTTCTAGGGTGGCGTTTTGTCAGGAACCGCTACCTCGATCAGCCATCCATGGTGACTCTGCCAGCAAGATAGCTCCAGATTGTTTAGCTCTCAGGGAGAGAGCTTCTCCAAGCTTCTCCACCACCACAAGGTGGCGACCTTTGGAGAAGCTCTGAAAGATTCTGGTAGAGCCACAATTGTATTGTATCTAATTCTGTTCAAAACACCTT
This sequence comes from Raja brachyura, assembly GCA_963514005.1. The sequence continues at coordinate 16,353,196 of OY740786.1, read as the reverse complement.
AGGAAGAAATGCTTAGAGGGTGTAGTAAAGATTCAGAAGCATAGCAAACTGCATATACTGGAATCTGAAACAAAAACAGAAATGCTGGTAGGACTCTGTTATGAGGTAACTGAACTATCCTGAGCAGTCCTGAACTACTGTCTACCTCATTGGAGACCCTCAGTCTATGTCTGATCGGACTTTAAGCGCTTTACCTTGCACTAAATGCTATTCATGTTATTCCTTTTTTCATATATCTGTGGATGGCTTGATCTGATTCATGCATGGTCTTTCTGCTGACTGGTTAGCACCCAACAAAAGCTTTTCACTGGACCTCAGTACACGTGACACAAAACTAAACTCAAACTGAAACACAGCCTATCAAGCAGCATCTGTGGAAAGAAAAACTAGGAATCATTTCCGGTCAGCAGTCCTTCCTCACACAAAGGAATTCCAAGGAACGACCACTGTCCCAACATATTGACCGATTTCTCTTTCCATGGGAAAAAAAATGCTTTCTCCCCATATCCCTTGATTTCGTTAGCCCTAAGATCTATATCTAACGATCTTGAATATATCCAGTGAATTGGCCTCCACTGCCTTCTGTGGCAGAGAATTCCACAGATTCACAACTCTCTATGGTAAAAAACATTTTCCTCATCTCAGTCCTAAATGGCCCACCCCTTATTCTTAAACTGTGACCCCTGGTTCTGAACTCTAACTTCAGGTACATTTTTCCTTCATCTAGCCTGTCCAATCCCTCAAGGATTTTATATGTAGGTGCTACTCGACTAGCTGAGTTCTTCCAGCATTGCTGTTGTTGTGTTCCTAAATATGTAGCAGGGTGGTAGTTTTCAGGTACAAGATTGGATGTGAGAATTTGGATTGTTCTCCTTGGAGCAGAGAAAATTGAGAGAAATGCTACTGCGCTGTGCAGAATCCAGACACATTCAGCGAATGTAAAGAGAGAGATTTGATTGTGACTTTTAAAATGGAGATTGAATAAATATAAAATCATTTTCAGGGTAATGAGAGTAATGAGAGCTAAGTCACTCTGGCCAGGCAGCTCTGTCACTCTGGCCAGGCAGCATTTTAGAACCAAGAGACAATTTTTGCAAGCATTTGAGAACCAATAGAGACACTTTTTCCAAGCATTTTAGACCCAATAGACACTTTTTCCAAGCGTTTTAGAACCAATAGACACTTTTTTGCAAGTATTTTAGAACCAATAGAGACTTTTTGCAAGCATTTTAGAACCAAATAGACACACGTTTGCAAGCATTTTAGAACCAATAGAGCCACCTTCTGCAAGCATTTTACAACCAATAGACACCTTCTACAACCATTTGACAACCAATAGACAATCTTTCAGCAAGCATTTTAGAACCAATCGCCACTCTTTCAGCAAGCATTTTAGAACCAATAGACACTTTCAGCAAACATTTTAGAACCAATAGAGACATGCTACCAGCAAACATTTTAGACCCAATAGAGACACTTTGTGCAACCACTTTAAACCCAATAGACACTTTCTGCAACTATGTAGACACAATAGACACTTTGTGCAACCATTTAGACAGTATACACTTTTTGCAACCATTTAGACATAGTAGACACTTTCTGTAACCATTTAGAACCAATAGAGACACTTTTTGCAAGCATTTTAGAACCAATAGACACTTTCTGCAACTATGTAGACACAATAGACACTTTGTGCAACCATTTAGACACAATAGACACGTTTTGCAACCATTTAGAACCAATAGACACTTTCTGCAACCATTTTAGAACCAATAGACACTTTCCGCAACCATTTTAGAACCAATAGACACTTTCCACAAGCATTTTAGAAGCTAGAGACACATTATGCAAGCATTTTAGAACCAATAGAGACACTTTTTGCAATTTAGAACCAATAGAGACACTTTCTGCAAGCAATTTGGAACCAATAGACACTTTCCGCAGGCATTTTAGACCCAATAGAGACTTTCTGCAAGCATTTTAGAACCAAAAGAGACACTTTCTGCAACCATTTTAGAACCAATAGAGACACTTTCTGCAACCATTTTAGAACCAATAGACACTCTTTCAGCAAGCATTTTAGAACCAATAGACAACTTCTGCACACACTTTAGAACCAATGGACACCTCCTGCAAGCATTTTAGAACCAATAGAGACACCCTTTCAGCAAGCATTTTAGAACCAATAGAGACATTCTTTCAGCAAGCATTTCAGAACCAATGGAGACATTCTTTCAGCAAGTATTTCAGAACGAATAGAGACACTCTTTCAGGAAGCATTTTAGAACCAATGGAGACACTTTCAGAAAGCATTTTAGAACCAATAGAGACTCTTTCAGCAAGCATTTTAGAACCAATAGAGACACTCTTTCAGCAAGCATTTTAGAACCAATAAACACCTTCTGCAAGCATTTTAGAACCAATAGACACTTTATGCAACCACTTTAGACCCAATAGACACCTCATGCAACCATTTTAGACCCAATTGACACTTTATGCAACTATGTATACACAATAGACACTTTGTGCAACCATATAGACACTTTTTGCAACCATTTAGACACAATAGACACCTTTTGCAACCATTTAAACACAATAGACACTTTCTGCAACCATTTAGAATGAATAGACACCTTTTGCAACCATTTAGACACAATAGACACTTTCTGCAACCATTTAGACACAATAGACACCTTTTTCAACCATTTAGACACAATAGACACTTTATGCAACCACTTTAGACCCAATAGACACTTTCTACAATCTTTTAGAAACAATAGACGTTTTCTGCAACCATTTAGAATGAATAGACACGTTTTGCAACTATTTAGAACCAATAGACACTTTTTGCAAGCATTTGAGAACCAATAGACGCTTTCTACAAGCATTTTATAAGCAAAATACACTTTCTGCAAGCATTTTAGAAGCTAGAGACTTTCTGCGAGCATTTTAGAATAGAGACACTTTTTGCAAGCAATTTAGAAACAATAGAGACACTTTTTGCATGCCATTTAGAACCAATAGACACTTTCTGCAAGCATTTTAGAACCAATAGGGACTTTCTGCAAGCATTTTACACCCAATAGAGACACTTTCTGCAACCATTTTAAAACCAATAGATACTTTTTGCAAGCATTTTAGAACCAATAGACACTTTTTGCAAGCAAATTTTGCAAGCATTTTAGAACCAATAGACACTTTTTGCAAGCAAATTTTGCAAGCATTTTAGAACCAAGATACTTTTTGCAAGCAAATTTTGCAAGCATTTTAGAACCAAGATACTTTTTGCAAGCATTTTAGAACTAATAGATGCCTTCTGCAAGCATTTTAGAGCCAATAGACACCTTCTGCAAGCATTCTAGAACCAATAGACACTTTTGCAACCATTTTAGAACCAATAGGGACTTTCTGCAAGCATTTTACACCCAATAGAGACACTTTCTGCCAACATTTTAGAACCAATAGACACTTTTTGCAACCATTTTAAAACCAATAGATACTTTTTGCAAGCATTTTAGAACCAATAGATACTTTTGCAACCATTTTAGAACCAATAGGGACTTTCTGCAAGCATTTTACACCCAATAGAGACACTTTCTGCCAACATTTTAGAACCAATAGACACTTTTTGCAACCATTTTAAAACCAATAGATGCACTTTTTGCAAGCATTTTAGAACCAAAAGAAACACGTTTCCAGCAAGCATTTTAGAACCAATCGACACTCATTCAGCAAGTTTTTTTAGAACCAATAGACACTCTTTCAGCAAGCATTTTAGAACCAATAGACAACTTCTGCACGCACTTTAGAACCAATGGACACCTCCTGCAAGCATTTTAGAACCAATAGAGACACCCTTTCAGCAAGCATTTTAGAACCAATAGAGACATTCTTTCAGCAAGCATTTCAGAATGAATGGAGACACTCTTTCAGGAAGCATTTTAGAACCAATGGAGACACTTTCACAAAGCATTTTAGAACCAATAGAGACACTCTTTCAGCAAACATTTTAGAACCAATAGAAACACTCTTTCAGCAAGCATTTTAGAACCAATAGAGACATTCTTTCAGCAAGCATTTTAGAACCAATAGAGACACTCTTTCAGCAAGCATTTTAGAACCAATAGAGACACGTTTTGCAAGCATTGTAGAACCAAGAAACACCTTCTGCAAGCATTTTAGAACCAATAGACACCTTCTGCAAGCATTTTATAACCAATAGACACCTTCTGCAAGCATTTTAGGACCAATAGACAATCTTTCAACAAGCATTTTAGAAGCAATAGACACACTTTTTCAGCAAGCATTTTAGAACCAATAGAGCCACTTTGTGCAACCACTTTAGGCTGAATAGACACTTTATGCAACCACTTTAGACCCAATAGACACCTCATGCAACCACTTTAGACCCAATAGACACTTTATGCAACCACTTTAGACCCAATATACACTTTGTGCAACTATGTAGACTCAATAGACACTTTGTGCAACCATATAGACACAATAGACACTTTCTGCAACCATTTAGACACAATAGACACTTTCTGCAATCTTTTAGAAACAATAGACACTTTCTGCAACCATTTAGAACAAATAGACACGTTTTGCAACTATTTAGAACCAATAGACACTTTTTGCAAGCATTTTAGAACCAATAGACACTTTCTACAAGCATTTTATAAGCAAGAGACACTTTCTGCAAGCATTTTAGAAGCTAGAGACTTTCTGCGAGCATTTTAGAACCAATAGAGACACTTTTTGCAAGCAATTTAGAACCAAGAGACACTTTTTGCATGCCATTTAAAACCAATAGACACTTTCTGCAAGCATTTACACCCAATAGAGACACTTTCTGCTACCATTTTAGAACAAATAGACACTTTTTGCAACCATTTTAAAACCAATAGATACTTTTTGCAAGCATTTTAGAACCAATAGACACCTTCTGCAAGCATTTTAGAACGAATAGACACCTTCTGCAAGCATTTTAGAACCAATAGACGCACTTTTTGCAAGCATTTTGGAACCAAAAGAAACACTTTTTGCAAGCATTTTAGAACCAAAACAGATATATTTTGCAACCATTATAGAACCAATAGACATTTTTTGCAACTTTTTTTAGAACCACATTAAGAGCACTCACAATTGAGTAGACATGTGTTCAGTGCTATTCAGAGAAACTGAGTGAGGCACACCACTGACTTCCTCCATCTTGCAGAGATTGAGTGAGAACACACCACTTCCTGGTTTTACAGTCCCTCCCCCACCCCCCTTTTCCTAGTCACATCCTCAAAAAATTCCAGAAGATTAGTCAACCATGATTTCCCCTTTATAAACCCATGCTGACTCGGACCGATCCTGTTACTGCTATCCAAATGTGTCGCTATTACATCTTGTATAATTGTCTCCAGAATCATCCCCACCACCGATGTCAGGCTAACTGGTCTATAAATTCCCTGTTTTCTCTCTCCCGCCTTTCTTAAATAGTGAGATAACATTAGCTACCCTCCAATCCACAGGACTAATCCTGAATCTATAGAACATTGGAAAATGATCACCAATGCGTCCACGATTTCTAGAGCCACTTCCTTAAGTACCCTGGGATTCAGACCATCAGGCTCTTAGGATTTATCAGCCTTCAGTCCCATCAGTCTACACAACAACATTTCCTGCCTAATGTGAATTTCCTTCAGTTCCTCCGTCACCCTAGGTCCTCTGGCCACTAGTACATCAGGAAGATTGTTTGTGTCCTTCTTAGTGAAGACAGATCCAAAGTACCTGTTCAACTCGTCTGCCATTTCCTTGTTCCCCATAATAAATTCACCTGTTTCTGTCTTCAAGGGACCCACATTTGTCTTAACTATTTTTTTCCTCTTCACATACCTAAAGAAGCTTTTATTACCCTTCTTTATATTCTTGGCTAGCTTACTTCTTCTCTTTTATTTTTATACTGTTCTTGACTTTCCTTATCAGCCACGGTTACCTCTTAATCCCCTTACTATCTTTTTTCCTCTTTGGAATACACTGATCATGCACCTTCTGTATTATTCCCCAAAATAGCTGCCATTGTTGTTCCACTGTCATCCCTGCTAGGGTCTCTCTCCAGTCAACTTTGGCCAGCTCCTCCCTCATGCCTCCATAGTCTCCTTTGCTCAACTGTAATACTGACACATCCGATTTTCCATTTTCTCTCTCAAATTGTAGATTAGAACATCATATTATGGTCACTTCCTCCTAATGGCTTCTTTACCTCGAGTTTCCTTTTCAAATCTGGTTGATTACACTAAATCCAGAATTGCCTTCTCCCTGGTAGTCTCCAATACAAGCTGCTCTAAGAATCCATTTCGGAGACATTCTACAAACTCCTTTTCTTGGGGTCCAGTTCCAACCTGATTTTCCCAGTCTACCTGCATGTTGAAATCTCCCATAACCACCATAGCATTACCTTTGCGACATGACAATTTTAACACTTGATTCAACTTGCAACCTATATCCTGGTTACTGTTTGGGGGCCTGTGGATATCTCCCTTTAGGGTCTTTTTATCCTTACAATTCCTCAGTTCTATCGACACTGACTCTACATCTCCTGATTTGATGTCACCCCTCGCAAAGGACTGAATTTCATTCCTTACCAACAGAGCAACCCCACACCCTCTGCCCACCTGTCTGTCTTTTCAATAGGACATATACCTCTGAATATTCGGTTCCCATCCCTGGTCCTCTTGCAGCCATGTCTCTGTAATTCCCACAACATCATACTTGCCAATTTCTAACTGAACCTCAAGCTCATCCACTTTATTTCTAATACTTTCTCCATTCATACATAATACTTTTAATCCATTACTCATCTCACCTTTTACATCGATTTGTATTTCACTTGTCAATACTATCCTATCCCTTCGTGAGCTTTCTGCCCCGTTAATTCCGGTGTCTTTCTTAACTTTTCCTATACTCTCTTGCCCTTTAACTCCATCCTTGCATTTCCAATTTGTCTCCTCCCCCCCACTATTTAGTTTGAACCCATCTTATGATCTTATGAACTCATCCGTGTAGTAGTGTCAAACCTGCCTACCAGAATGCTCACAGATTGAGCTGCCTGGTCCTACACTCCTCAGCCATGGAAACATTTTTTTTCCATTTTTTGTTTGCCAAGGCTTTTAAAAATGTTTTAAATTACATCATGAGATCATAAAGGCATAGGAGCTAAATTAGACCGTTCGGCCTATTGGGTCTGCACCAACATTAGATTATGCCTGATCTATTGTTCTCTCTCAATTCCATTCTCCCGCCTTCTCCCTGTAACCGTTGACACTCTTACTAATCAGGAACCTATCAATATTTGTTTTAAAAATGCCCAAGGATTTGGCAATGAATTCCACACTCATCACTCTCTGGCTGAAGAAATTCCTCCTCATCTCCTCTCATTCTTCCAAACTCTAAAAAATCCTACTCTAAAAAATCAGTCTCTCTTGCATCAAGCCTACCAGTGATGAGGCAATTGGCACATTGACGGATGGTAACTTTTCTGTGATAATATCAGTGTTCAGCTATGCTTTAACACTAGCCTTAATCTCTTGCCATGGAGGATTTTGTGACCTTTTTCATATAAATAACAGTATTGCTGTGCCCTGAGCTAACACCAAGACACCAGCCTGATTTCCAATGTTTTTTTTAGAACAGGCATTTTTCAACAGTCCATCAGATTCACACATATTGCCCACACATGATAGGTTTTATCAATGTTAGAGATATGAGTTGAAGAGGCATTTATAATTCTTGCCTTCACAAAGACAAGTTAAAGTTGGTGTAATACACCTTCTGCTATAAATGTTATAAAGGTGAAACACTACATCAATAAATGGTTAAATAAAAAGACACAAAGTGCTGGAGTAACTCAGCGGGTCAGGCAGCATTTCTGGAGGACATGCGCAGGCAACATTTCAGGTTGGGATTATTCTTCAGATCTGAAGGGTCCCGACCCAAAACTTTGCCTATCCATGTCTTCAGAGATGCTGCCTGATCTACCAAGTTATTCCAGCACTTTTGTCTTTTTTGTCTTTTTTTTGTACTTTCAACTCTTATGATAAAAACAAAGCAATTAAGTTGCAAGTGATGCATGTTTACAATAATCTACAAGTCTACATAGAGATTCGTGAGAATGCTAAATGAAAATTCCTGAAAAATAGCCCGAAGTGAAATCTTCTTGTATGATCTTGTCAACAGCTTCAAAGGGCTCATTACTTTTGATATAATTCAGTACAGAGTACAGAGAAGATTTATGAGGATGTGGACAGGACCCGAGGAGTTATAGGGAGAGGTTTGCCAGGCTAGGACTTTATTCCTTGAAGCGCAGGAGGATGAAGGGTGATCTTATAGAGGTGTATAGGATTGTGAGGGGGAATAGACAGGGTAAATGCACAGAATCTTTTTCCCCAGAGTAGGTTAATCAAGAACTTGGGGAGATACGTTTACGGTGATAGGAGAAAGATTTACTAGAAACCTGAAGGGGAGCTTTTTCACACAGAGGGTGGTGCGTATATGGAACGATTTGCCAGATGGGGTAATTGAGGCAGGTACTATAATAACATTTAAAAAGACATTTGGATAGAAAAGGTTTAGAGGGATATAAGCTAAACAAATGCTGGGATGACTAGTGTATATGGGGCATCTTGGTTAGCATGGGCAAAGTTAACCGAAGGACCTATTTCAATGCTGAACGACTCTAACCTGAACGGAAACCTATGGAGACTTTGAACCCCATCCAAGGTTTCCGTGTGGTTCCCGGAGGTTCCCGGAGGTTTTTGTCAATCTCCCTAATGGTCGAAAGTGGTTTCCGTTTTAAAAACCTGTGGCGGTCCCTGGATCATCCCCCTCGCCGATTGAGTTGCCGGGGCGTTGGTCTGCCACGGGATTTCCTGACCACCCCTGGGTGTGTGCTGGCAGTTGGACTGCCACGGGGTTTCCTGACCACCCCTGGGTGTGTGCTGGCAGTTGGTGTGGTGTGCCATCGCTATAGGGATTAAAGAACTACTGTTTAAACCTACCTAGCGTCTGGTCTTTTCCTGACCTCGTCTAGGCCGCTACACTGGTGACCCTCGACATTCATCACGCGTCGTGATGGATAATAATGCCGTCGCGCTTAAGCTCCCTACTCTGTGGACCGAAGAGCCTGACATCTGGTTCCAGCAGGTGGAGGCACAATTTGCTGTGAGAGGTATTACAGCAGACGAAACAAAATACTATTACGTGGTCAGCGTGCTTGACCACGCAACTGTGAAGTGATTTAAGCCTTTCCTCATGGTCCCCCCAGTAGCTAACAAATATAGGGGCCTTAAGGAATTCATTATCAGGAAGTTTGGCCTTTGAGCGGTTAGCTTGGATTCTCCGAATGGACGGCCTGGGTAACCGCCGGTCGTCTGCCCTCCTGGAGGACATGCTCACCGCACTGCACCGAAAGAGGACTTGGCCTCCTCCTCATCCGAGTTGGTGTATGGCTCTCCGTTGACAATCCCCGGGGAGTTCATCCCGCCATTGATCAGCCGGTGCTGGTAGCGCAGCACCGTAAGCGAGGGCGCCCTCTGTCTAGGGTAGCTCCCCCTCTGGCTACTCCGTCTCCTGCACCTGTTGGTCAGTTGCCCGTTCCTGTGCCGAGCATGGTGTACACCTGGGCTGGTCACTGTGTACGCCCTCCTGTTCGTTTCGTGCCACTTGGGGGGGGTGGGGGTCCTGTGGCGGTCCCTGGGGGGTAGGCCACTCCTTGGATCATCCCCCTCTCCGATTGAGTGACAGGGGCGTTGGTCTGCCACGGGGTTTCCTGACCACCCCTGGGTGTGTGCTGGCAGTTGGTGTGGTTTGCTCTCGCTGTAGGCTGCTACAAATTGGTAATTTTTTAGTTGAAGCTGGTTGCGATGCTAGTTGAAGGTGGTTGCCGGAGGACAAAAACCTCCGGGAACCTCCGGGAACCGCACGGAAACCTTGGTTGGGGCGCAAAGTCTCCAGAGGTTTCCGTTCAGGTTCAGGTTCCGTTTCAGGTTATCATTTCCGTTCAGGTTTCCTAAGTGGAACAGGGGCATAAGACTTTAGTCAGCCTGTTGGGCTCCTACATTGAAAATACATTCTGATTTTCGTTTTATAAACACCTGATTCTTTCACTGAGTGTTATTTACGCATTGGAATTTTTGTTTCTTTACAGAGACAGAGCAAAATAATCTTGCCATGAATGCATCTCCAAGGGAGCAACAAGAATTGTCCACTGCATTCTGCTCTCTGCATCTTACACGACGGCGGGTCATCAAATGTACGACCTTCAGCATTGACTGTGTTAGTGGAGCTTCTGTGAGACCATTGTTCCAAAAAATCGACTCCTTGGACACTTCTCATGAAATCAGCGTGGAACTTTCTGACAGCCCTACCTACATTCCACACCATTTCACCGTCCTTTGTCACCCTCCAACTGCTGCTGTTCACTCAATGACCATTGGGCGGCATGGTGGCACTGCGGTACAGTTGCTTCCTTACAGCACCAGGACCTAGGTTCGATCCTGACTGTGGGTGCTGTCTGTACGGAGTTTGTACGTTCTCCCTGTGACTGCGTGGGTTTTCTCCGGATGCTTCGGTTTCCCCCCACATTCCAAAGATGTACAGGCTTGTAGGTTAATTGGCTTCAGTAAAATTTCTAAATTGTCCCTAGTGTGGTAGATAGTGATCGGTTGGTGTGAACCCGGCGGGCCGAAGGGCCTGTTTCCGCGCTCTATCTCTGAACTAAACTAAGCACTACATATCCCTATGGCAACCCTGGATCAACACTGACCTCAATCTATCACAGATTCCCTTCACCCTAAGGGTGTATCCCTTTCCCACACCAAATTGATCCCTTCCCCAACTTCTCTGCAAAATAAAACCACTGTTATTTACAACCAAAGTTCATAGAGTGGAGATCAAAGATCAAAGATCATAACATCTTTGTTTACATCTTCCCTGATCGAGGCATCATATTCCCCCACCACACCATCAGTTACTCTGATGGTAGACAAAATACTGGAGAAACTCAGCGGGTGCGGCAGCATCTATGGAGCGAAGGAAATAGGCAGCATTTCGGGCCGAAACCCTTCGTCAGTTACTCTGATGCTGCCCGTCATGCCTTGTGGCATTTTCTCCTGTTATTTCAGATATTCAGCATCTGCAGTTTTCTTTTTTTAAACTTTCATCAAACTTGTATTTGTTTAAATGGGGAAAGTGCATGTCGTGCTTTCACATCCTCCCTCGTGTTGAGAGATTCCTTACTCTTGTGCACTGTCTTGGTTCTTGGTTCTTGGTTACTTGGTCCTCCAAAATATTCCAACTGGAATTTAAACTGGTAGTGGTGAAGGGAGGGGTTAAGCCAGAGAGGGTTATTGGGAAGAAAGTGCCACTTTAAATTTAGTTGCATCTGGCTGGGCAACCGTGGCTTGGTGGAGATTATTCCATGCTTTAATAGTGCGTGGAAAGATCGAATTGCTGTACACATCTGTCTTTGAGGCTGGGACCACAAATTGGATCGGATGCCCTCGTCTGCTCCTAAGTGTCTGTTCTGAAGGATCTGCAGATGCTGGTTTAAACCGAAAAGGCTGGAGTAACTCAGCGGGACAGGCAGCATCTCTGGAGAGAAGGGATGGGTGACGTTTCGGGTGTCGAGACCCTTCTTCAGTCCGCCGACCCGAAACTTCAACCCATTCCTGTTCTCCAGAGATACTGCGGCTGCCGGTCCCACTGAGTTACTCCAGCTTTTTCGGTTTAAACCAGCATCTGCAGATCCTTCCCACCCAGCTCCGTGCTTATTGTGGCTGATGTTTACAGGCCTGGCTCGCCCGCCGCGGAACCGGGAGCCCGCCTGGAGGGGGGAAGCCGCCGAGCCCGGCTCCTGCTCCTGCTCGTCCTCGAGGACCGGGAGAACGGGAGAGGAGGGTGGAGGGAGGGAGTCAGTGACGGCGGTGGACGCTGAAACAAAGGAAAGGACGCTAGTAAGAGGAACTAGGGGATTACCTTCTGTGCCCTAAAGGTCGGCTGCGGGAGCTACCCCCCGGGAGCAACGGCTGAAAGTAGCTGGGTGAGGAGAGGGAGGACTGTTCGCTGGGTGACTGGATGGATACGACGGCTGCAACGGGCCTTTGTGGCCATAACATCATGTGATAGGAACAGAATTAGGCCATTCGGCCCATCAAGTCTACTCCACCTTTAAATCATGGCTGATCTATCTCTCCCTCCTAACCCCATTCTCCTGCCTCCTCCCCATAACCTCTGACACCTGTACTAATCTATCTATCTCTGCCTTAAATATACCCATTAACTTAGGCTCCACTGCCTTCTGTGGCAAAGAATTCCACAGATCCACCACCCTCTGACTAAAGAAGACCAACTGCAGCTGGCACCAAAACCTGGCGACACTTGCTTGTGGACTCAGTGAAGTGTTTCTATACATGCTGTACTTAATCTTGGATTATATGGTAATCCAGTAAAGATATGGTAATAACTTTACTGAACTGTATGCAATCTTTTTGCAAAAAAGTATGCAAAAAAATAATTTCACCAATATACCTTGGTGCATGTGATAATAAAGAACCATTGCATCATTGAACCATTGGCAATGGGCTCGGACTCCATGGAATTTATTGAGTGCTAACAGTTTTGAGACATACAACACAGTGTAATGGGCATATCTTCACTTGCCCCTACAATAGCAGCATTTACAGACTTTTCTCTTAGAGGTTTGGCAACTATCCTGGGTGCCCACTCAGGCCTGGACTGGACATTTGGCAGGAACCATCTGCAGTGAGAAACATAGAAATATAGAAAAATAGGTGCAGGTGTAGGCCATTCGGTCCTTCGAGCCAGCACCGCCATTCAATATGATCATGGCTGATCATTTAAAATCAATACCCCGTGTCAGCTTTTTCCCTATATCCCTTGATCGCTTTAGCCCAAAGAGCTAAATCTAACTCTCTTGAAACCATCCATTGAATTGGCCTCCACTGTCTTCTGTGGCAGAGAATTCCACAGATTCACAACTCTGGGTGAAAAGGTTTTTCCACATCTCAGTCCTAAATGGCCTAACCCTTACTCTTAAACTGTGACCCCTGGTTCTGGACTCCCCCAACATCAGATACATTTTCCTGCATCTACCCTGTCCAATCCTCTAAGAATGTAATATGTTGGCATCCGGTGGCGCTGTTGATGGCTGCCTCCGCCTACAGTCTGTTTGTCTTTTTATCTTGTTTTATTTTTAGCCATTTAAAGTGTATTTTTGGAGTTTTTTTCTTTAGGATTTTTCGTGGGGGAGGGGGGTAGGGTAAGGGGGAAACCGTCTTTCAGTCACTTCCTGGCAAAGATGCGACTATTATCCAAGTTGAGCCCTCGCCCCCCCTCCTCGCAGTCTACCAACTGGATTGTACCTGCTGGGGACCGGACCAGAGCTTAAGCAGTGGCGGCGCAGCACTGGATACATTGCAGAACGGGCGATGCCTCACCTGGGATCGCCGCCGGAGTGTTGGGCCTGCTGCATCAACATTGCGGAGTTGTGGTCTGCGGAGCTCTGTGGCACTGACCAACATCGCTGAGTCCTGGGACCCTTTGCCGGACGCCGACTGCGTTGAATTTCTGCCCAGCTCGGCCTGTGGACTTCGGGAGCCGTGGACTCCGATGGAAGATGCCCGATTCAGAGGTCCAAGCCGATGAGGATGTTCTTCCGTTCGACGTCGGGGTTCCATCGTTCCCGGCAAGAGGGCCTGAACATTGGGCCGCCCGTGGCGGTGATTGCCGGGGGCTCGGGAGGCCACGACCACGGCTCACGGGAACATCAGGGAACATCAGCGAGGAGGTTGACTGGACTTTGGTGCCTTCCCTCACAGTTGGGAACTCTGGTGCCGCTGTGGGGATGTTTGTGTTGTGGACGATCGTGTTCTGTGTTTGTGGGTTTTTTTTATTTGTATGACTGTATGGGGAATAACATTTTGTTGTCTCTTACTTGAAGACAATGACAAAAAAGTTGAATCAAATCAAATCGAATCAATCAAATGTTTCTATAAGCTACCCTCTCATCCTTCTAAATTCTGGTGACTATGAGTCCAGTCGACCCATTCTTTCATCATATGTCAGTCCTGTCATTCCGGGAATTAACAAATACCACAAATGGAACATAGCACATTTGGAGTATAGACATTTCCCGATTTACTCCATAGGCGACTTACGTAAGGTCACTGCTTACACACCAGCAGTATGAACATTGACTTATCTCACTTCAAGTAGCCCTTGCATTCCCTCTCTCTCCAACCCCTCCCCTTCCCAGTTCTCCGACCAGCATTACTATCTCCAACTACATTTTATCTCTGTACCGCTCACTCCCCTGACATCAGTATGAAGAAGGGTCACAACCCAAAATGTCACCCATTCCTTCTCTCCAAAGATGCTGCCTGAGTTACTCCGGCATTTTGTGCCTATCTTACGTGAATGATTCTGTACTCAGTCGCTAGTGCAACCAAGGCAGTATGTAATTACCACAATAATGTAAGATCTCTCGGGTTCACCCTGGAAACAAGCCGGTAATGACAGCAGTGCCTACCCTGAAAGCCGAGCTGCACAGGAAGGGCCCCAACGACAAGAGTCGGTGATTCTGACATGTAAAATCTGTGCAGTTCTGGTTGCTCCATTACAGGAATGATGTGAAGACTTTGGAGAGGCTGCAGAAGAGGTTTACCACAATTTGCCATGAAGAGGAAGAGGTGAGAGCTTTCTTTGCCACAAAAGGCTGTGGAGGCCAAGTTAATAGATATTGTTAAGGCAGAGATTGGTAGATTGTTGATTCGTATGGGCGTCAGGGGTTATGGGTTTGAGATCATAAGATCATAAATGTTAGGAGTAGAATTAGTCTATTGTCGGTAATTTATTTGCCCATACCTTACCCTTATATCAATTAATCAGCAGAGGAGACGGCAGTTCCTTACAACACAGTTTTATTGAGGGAGAGACATACAGCAAGCAGGCCAGTGACTGTAAGAGTCTCTCTGGCTGTCTTGTCTACGCATAGGCTTTTTATACAATGTAGTAAACAGGTCATTGTGTGATAAGATATTGCAATCCTCACACACATACAGCTTCATCTTGCAAGTGCCAACTGTCTGTCGGGAGGGTGCGTTTGCTGTTACTAAGAGCTACGTGTTTTCTATTTTTTAGTACAGCTGGTTCCTGCTTTTTCCTAATCGGATCGTTTGCAGTTTCTTATATGCTCTTTGGCACATATTGAATCTTGCAAGGTTCAGCATGTCTTGGTTACATTTTAAGGCTTCATATGGCAATTAGCTAGTACAGTGTTTTACTTTACAATTTATTTCACATTTCCCCCCTATTTATCATTATGATAACAAAAACCCATAAAGTACAATAAATGCAACCCTGAGATGGTACATCGGTCGCAAGCAACCCGCAGGCTTTTCCTTTAGACCTCATTCGCTCTCGAGAGTCGCACTTAAAAGCGTACCTTCCATCATATCCTCGGGGTCTTTGTCTCTACCCTGCATTGTTACACTTTCTTCCAACAATAGAATCCTATCCACCATCATCTGCCCTGTCTTTGTTAAGGCAGGCTCTATGAGTCTCTGTGTCAACCCCCTGGCACAAGGTATTATGCAGCACCCGAACAGACACAGCAATCCCACCATAACTAAGATGGTAGTCAGTGCTGACAAAAATATTCCTTTCCATTTTCCAAACATGGAGTCCAGGAACCCTGTCCAGGAGGTATCAACCCCAGAGTTTTCTGCTAGTTCGACGGAGAGTAACGTTAATCCTGCTAAACTCGTGACACGGAGCCATCTGGGGCGGTGTTGTTTGGAATAAACGTACAACACTGTTTACCAAACATTACACAAACACAACATATCCAATGCCATTCTATTCTGCCATGCATCATACTCGTAGCATCCAATTGTTCTGCCAGTGCCTTAACAGCATCTCTCGTATAATTTGTAAATCTTTGTTGGTTGTAATACAGGTTGTTCATCCAATCAACATTCTTGTTGGTGGTTGACCACCAGAACAGTACTGACTCAAACCCAGCCGCAATTTGATTTCTCGCCTTAAATTCATCTGGAACCCCCCTTGGCACACCTATGGCATCAATATAGACGCGTGCATCAAATGATCCCAGCGCCCTTTTTACTCTAGACGTTCTGTCATGTTTCCCTGCCTGATCATTGACAGCCAGTGTGAAAGACATCATTAACTGTATCATGACGCATGTGCCCGTCCAATCAGATGGAAGTTTGGGTCTCAAAGTTTGGTAGTCTTCCCGCAATATCACCAGACGTCAGCCCGCACTACGGTGTGAAGGGTCAACCATGTGCTGATGATCCCCTGTCACATTATGGGGATTATGGGTCATGTTACACCCTTCCACATTCCCCACGTCCTTTCCCCCTATCCTTGTTCTGGTGTAACACTCGTAGTCTCTTTCTCCCTTTGTTATCACCTATGGGGGTGGTTGTGGGCCTCCTCTCTTGTGTCTTGTCTTGTTACCGTTTACGGGGAATAGGTAGTGATGTAGTCTGCAGGTCGTGTCTCGGGCAATCCTGATTTAAAAACAACTGCATCATGCATGCACCTAGCCTCAGCGCAGGCAGAGCAGTCACTCTCTCCTAACATATTCGCCGTATACCTTACCCACATCAACCAAGCATTTGACCCAGAACCCCCTGTGGCTATTCCTTCTTCGTACAGTTCAACCAATCCCTTTTCCCCTATTACACTTATCATCCAGACCACTATACATGTTAAAACAATTACAATTTTCATTTTTATTCTAGCAGTCTTCATCCTTCAAAGCCTTTTTGCAGTGTGTGATGTGTATCCACGATTTTCTCTCAGCTATTCGTACAGCCACGAATATCCAGTCACCTGGTTGGATTTTTATCTCTAGCTCTGTGCTCGTATCAGGCTCTGGAGAAATAAATGATTGGTTTTTTGTTAACATTTTTCTCATATAGTCTGCCAAGGTTTGTTCTTCCTTGACAGTTTCAGTGATGCCTTGGAGGGGTGGATATCTGTATGGGCGTCCGAATAGGATCTCATAGGGTGATTCTCCTCTCCCCCTGGTGTCATTCTCATACTTAATACCACCAGAGGAAGACAGTCTATCCACCCCATGCTTGGCTCCTCCATTGTTTTTACTAGTTTTCCCTTTATCGTCCCATTTGCTCTTTCTACTAGTCCTGCTGATTGTGGGTGGTATGCACAATGGAACCTGCACTCTATCTTTAGTGTTAAAGAAGGAACTGCAGATGCTGGAGAATCGAGGGTTACACAAAAAGCTGGAGAAACTCAGCGGGAAACTCAGTCTGAAGAAGGGTCTCGACCCGAAACGTCGCCTATCTCCTTCACTCCTTAGATGCTGCTGCACCCGTTGAGTTTCTCCAGCTTTTTGTGTAACCCTCTATCTTTAGTGCTCTGGTGAGATTTTTAATTATCTCATTAACAAACTGACTCCCATTGTCGCTATACAGTATTTCTGGGATCCCGTATCTTGGGATTATATCTCTCGTTAGGACCTTAGCTACTGTGAGTGCATCCGCCTTGCGTGCCGGATGGCATTCCACGCATCTGCTGAAAACATCAATAATCACTATACAATACTTGTAACCCCGGCAGTTATGTAGCTCAATAAAATCCATATGTAAATTTTGAAAGGGGTATTGTGGTTCTGGGAATGCGCCTTTCTGCTGTTTCATGCGGCCCCCCACGTTGTGTTTTGCACATACTGAGCATGTCTCACAGAAGTTGTGCGCGTATGTTGTGAACCCAAAGTGTCCAAATGTTTGTTCGATGATCCTGGTCATTCGCCCTGATGAGACATGGGTTACCCCATGGCTCATCACTGCAGCAAATCTGAATAAAGGACCTGTCCCACTTAGGAGACTCTTTAGGCCACTGCCAGGATCTAGTTTTAATGGAATTCACCTGTGACACCTGGTGACAACCTATGGTAACTTACGACAACATACGACAGCAAGAATTGTCGCCACTGTTGCCGAAAATGTTTCAACATGTTGAAATGTTTGCGTCAGTCGCCTGTAGTCGCCCAAAAAAATCACCTGTGGGACAGGCCCATAAGGATTTTGGCAGTAAACTCAATCCTGCTGATGTCATCCATCCGCCCCCCGGTGTGTATGTTGCGCCCCTTTTCTTCCAAATGTGTGTTATTTCTGCTACTGGCGTTGCATGCTAAACAAGATCTCTTGGGTGATCTCTTGTGCGGCGAACATTTGACCCGTGATGATGAAGGGTAAGTCGCTGGCGGCGACGTCCTTCGCTGCCTTATCGGCGAGTCTATTGCCCAAAGAGACAGGGTCCTTCCCCGTCCTATGCACCGCACATTTGCACACTGCACTCGCTTTGGGTAGCATGACTGCCTCAAGAAGCTGTAGAATTAGTGCTTGAAACCTGAGGACTCCCATTGTCTCTCTTCTGCACTCTTCCTTTGATGGCGAGCAAATGGGAATATCATCGACATAAAGCAACACGGTGGTAGTGGACGCCGGCGTGTATCTTTCTAAATTGGCTGTCATAGCCATAGCGAAGGTGGTTGTACTCTCTGTGTAGCCTTGTGGCAATCTGGTGTAGGTCCATCCTTTCCCCTCAAACGTGACAACAAACGTTCCTTCGGCTGTCTTTTAATTTTGTTCCATTTCCTCAAAGTGCTTGGCCCATTCCCGGACTGGCGCCAATGGGCCGGTACGCCACCCTACGTGGTGCTTTCGTATCTGTCTGTTAAGCGCAGGCAACAGCCCATTTAGAAACTCTAACTTTAATTGTTGGGCGAACTATCCGATGTCGTCCCACGGATCCGGCTGTGTTGGCCGCTATGGTTTAGGAAGACTTTTCGAAGCCTCTCGTAATCTCGACTACAGCTCACTCCCTTCTCTTGCCGGGTATCTCGAATTTTGCTGTAGTCCGCGCGGTCAGCCCATTGCGTCCGTATCCTTCTCATTAACCCCTCTACGGCATCCACGTATCCCGCATCCTGACTTTGCCACTGGTAGGGATTCCCTGGCCATCTCCCTGGAGAAAGTTCCCCTCCACTAGTCACCATTCTCCCCCCAGCATGTGCATGGCTGCCTGTACTATCTCTACACTATTCAGGCGGTCGCTCCTAGTTAGATTATGGAAACCCATCTCCCATCCTCCCACATTTTCCTTGGGATGTGGTTTTCCTTCCACTGCCCTTCTGATATCATGCATGTTCCATGGTCTATGCACCCACGTTCCTCCCACTGCTCCATTTGGGTCTGGCAGCTGTATTAGCCGTAACTGGCCCGCTTCTGCTAGGCTTAGTTCCCACTCTCCCGGAGGTTTAAACGACAGACCACTTCTTAAGCGTCTTTCACCGTATCCGTTCCCAGCTTTTCCCCCCTTGGTACCTGGGGAGAGGGTCGTTGGCCTCAGTTGGCAGTCATTTGGTTCATCGCAGTCTTCATCTGGTTCTTCGCGCTCTGCCATTTCCTCCCTGTAAGGAGGGGGCTGAGGTCCCGTGCCTGGAGCAATTGGTGTTTTCCTAGGAAGAAGGTTACCCTGCGCCCTGGTCTCCCCCTCTTCGCCTCCAGTAATGCTTAATTTCTTCATTTCCTCCTTAATTGTTGTGTTCAGTCCCCCTGTCGCTTGTACCTGTCCTGTCGGTTCGGCTGCCATAGCCTGGGCTCCTAGCACAGCGGGGGCTCTTGCCGCCGGGCAGTAGTCATCGTCATCTGTCCGTAAATAGACTATGTGTCTAACCTTGTCCCCTGCTCTCTTCTTCTCTTCTCCCTCTTTTCTGCTTCGTGCTACCATAAGCCACAATCTTGCTTCATGGTATCCCATTTTACCCTTATCCGACATCTAATTGTGACTTCGTGCCGATAGCTGTCCCACTGATTTCTGGCATTCTTCTACATTTAACCTTCCCTTGAATCCGTAGTCCTTCACCCATATCGCTAAGTATTTGCAAGATTTTGGATCTTGCCGTACATATACTTGCTGTCTCCCTCCAAATTCATGGACTCCGCCTTCCCCATTTTGCACTTTACCTAGTTCTCCCGGTCCACCAGGAAAGTCCCAGACTTTTCCTTCCCCCGTGGGGAATTCCGAACTCCGCAATCCTCGCTAATTCTCTAATCTCTCCCTCCTAACCCCATTCGCCTGCCTCTTTCCATAACCTCGCACACTGGTACTAATCAAGAATCTATCTTATCTCTGCCTTAAATATATCCACTGGCTTTGCCTCCACAGCCTTCTGTGGCAAAAAATTCCACAGATTAACCACCTTCTGTTTAAAGAAGGAGAAGGCAGGAGAATGAGGTTAGGAGGGAGAGATGGATCAGCCATGATTGAATGGTGGAGTGGACTTGATGGGCTGAATGGCCTAATTCTGTTCATATTACTGACGACCTTATGAGAGTTAACTTGTTCCACCCTTGCCTTGCAGTCAAACAGTGGGTACTCTGTGGCTACAATGATCACTGGATGAGTGACAACTTCATGTTTATTATGCCTGGTAGAGGAGGGGACAGTCAGGCTGACGTTATTACAGTTACTTGAAAAGTTGGTGTACGGTTCTGTTTATTACGGTAATTGAAGGCGTGTGCGCTCCGGCGTCGCCACGTGTGCAGCAAAACCCTAGTAAACAATGTAACACACACTCCATATTATTTTTAACTTGCAGTAACAAAAATAAACGTATTGCGTTGGAAAATACCCTTTTCATGTTTGAAAATCCTGCAAGGACAAAATAACATTGTTATTGTCTATTGTGAATCTGAATTTCCTGTCCCCGTTGACACGATTGTCTTTTATAATGTGGTTTTATCCGGGACGCAACTATCCCGTTATAGCCGAAATACTTGTAATAGCCTGAATGCTCTGCTCGCAAGTATTTACAGCTACCGAAGCAACGGGCGCTCTGCCTGTGAGTTTTACGGGTTCTGGGGGACACAAGTCTGTGATCTGACAGCGAGGTCTCACTGTCAGTGGCAGCGTGAGCAACGCTCGGATAATCCGCTATCCGACCGGTCAGAAACACCAATGGTCTGGCGTCTGGCTCGCTCATTAGTGTGGACTATGTGCAGCGAGGGCTGAGTTTAGGAAGGCCGGGGCCTCAGTAATGTGGGTAGGTTTGATGCCGCAGCCAGGATTTCCATGCTTCTCCTGACAAATTGAAACATGCAAGCTGAAAGGCACCCGCTTCAACGCATTACAACACGCGTATCATGTGGGAAATAGTGTTAAAGAAGGAACTGCAGATGCTGGAGAATCGAGGGTTACACAAAAAGCTGGGGAAACTCAGCGGGTGCAGCAGCATCTATACAATACAATACCATTTATTTGTCATTTGAAACCTCATTGAGGTTCAAACGAAACTTCGTTTCTGCAGTCTTACATACAAAAAAGGAACCAAGACACAAACACATTTTACACAAACATCCATCACAGTGAATATCCTCTTCACTGTGATGGAGGCAATGTCTTATCTTTCCCCTGCACTCCCCATTCTTCCGGTCAGATTCAAAGTCAAAGCCCCTGGCGGGTGATAGTATGTCCCGCGGCCATTCATGCCGCGCCGGGCGATGCAAGGTCCCGCTCCGGGTCTTGATGTTGGAGCCCACGGCGGGCCCTAGCAAGTCCCGTGGCCATTAAAGCCGCGCCGGGCGATGTAAGGCCCCGCTCCAGGTCGTCTTCAAACCCGCATCTCGGGCGGGAGAAGTTGCCGCCGCGGGAGCTCCGTAGAGCGGTCTCCCACCAGAGACCCGTGAGCTCCCGGTGTTACCGTCCACCGGCCTGCAGCTGGAGCCTCCGAATCTCCGGGGGGTCGGGCAGCAGCAGCGCGCCACCACAGCTCCTCCCGTTCCCAACTCGGCCAGCCCCACGATGGTGAGTAGTCTGCAGGCTCCGCGACTGGAGCCCCAGGTCCGGTTGGAGGCCGCGCCACGGTACTAGGCTCCAACGGCAACGGAGACCCGACAGAGAAAAGGTCGGGTCCTCCGTACAGGGAAAAGATTTAAAAAGTTTCCCCGCCCCACCCCCCACCCCCCACCCATATCCAACTAAAAAGAACACTAACTAACTCAAACTGACTAACTCAACCGAGACAAAAAAAATTAAAAAAAAAGACAGACGGACTGCAGAGGCCGCTGCAACCAGAGTCGCGCCGCCAACGGGGCGAAGGATCTAAGGAGCGAAGCAGATAGGCGACGTTTCGGGTCGAGACCCTTCTTCAGACTCAGTCTGACCCGAAAGGTCGCCTATCTCCTTCGCTCCTTAGATGCTGCTGCACCCGCTGAGTTTCTCCAGCCTTTTGTGTAACCCTCATGTAGGAAATAACTGTGTTGGGGGTGTTAATACGAGTCCTTCGCTGGTACTGTGGAACTACGGCTAGATTGTCGTAGTTTTATTGTAGTTGGGAGATGTAGTGCAGTGCATGGGGTTTTAGAGTTTAGTTTCGGGATACAGCGTGGAAACGGGCTCTTCGGCCCACCGAGGCCACGCCGATCATAAGTTATGATAGATCATGGATAGGAGCATAGAACCATAGTAAAATAGATGCAGGAGTAGGCCATTCGGCCCTTCAAGCCAGCACCACCATTCGATATGATCATGGCTGACCATGTAAAATCAGTGCCCCGTTCCTGCTTCCCCCTCACATCCCTGGATTAATTTAGCCCTAAGAGCTAAATCTCACTCGCTCTTGAAAACATCCAGTGAATTGGCCTCCACTGCCTCCTGTGGCAGAGAATTCTCCAGATTTATAACTCTGGGTGAAGAAGATTTTCCTCGTCTCAGTTCTAAATGGCCTGGCCCTGGTTCTTAAACTGTGACCCCCCAGGTTCTGGAGTAGAATTATGCCATTCGGCCCATCAATCTTCCTGCAGAAGTGGTGGAGGCAGGATCGATTTTAACATTTAAAAGTAAAGTGGATATGTATATGGACGGGAAGGGAATGGAGGGGTATGGTCTTAGTGCAGGTGGATGGGACTAGGAAAAATAAATGGTCGGCACGGACTGGAAGGGCCGAGAAGGCCTGTTTCCGTGCTGTAATTGTTATATGGTTAAGTCTATTCCACCGTTCAATCATGGCTGGTCTATCTCTCCCTGCTGACCCCATTCTCCTGCCTTCTCCCCATAACCTCTGACACCCGTCCTAATCAAGAATATATCTATCTCTGCCTTAAAAATATGAAAAGAAATATGAAAAAGCTCACCCGTTCGCACTGGTTCCATGTTCTCCCGCTTTCTCGTCCTCTGCTCAGGGGCAATGAGACCAATTAATCTACAAACCCGCATGTCTTTGGGGTGTGGGAAGAATCCGAAGCACCCGGAAGGAACCCACTCGGTCACAGGGTGCACATGTAAACTCCACACAAGGCAGCATCTGAGGTCGGGATCGAACCTGGGCCTTTCGCACGGCTCTACTGTGCCGCCTTTTCATAAAGTAACCAACTAAAGAAAGTGAACTGGCTTTAGCTTAAACTAGATGGAGTTCAAAATGCTGGAGTGACGCAGCGGGCCAGGCAGCATCACTGAGAACAAGGACAGGGTGACGTTAGACACCAAAAGCTGGAGTAAATCAGCGGGTCAGGCAGCATCTCTGAAGAACATGGGCAAGCGACGTCTAGGGACGGTTTCTTTCGACGGTTTCTTTCGAGGTTATCCACTTTGGTGGCAAAAACATGAGGGTAGACTATTATCTGAATGGTGGCAGATTAGGTAAGGGGGAGATGCAACGAGACCTGGGTGTCATGGTACACCAGTCATTGAAAGTAGGCATGCAGGTGCAGCAGGCAGTGAAGAAAGCAAATGGTATGTTAGCATTCATAGCGAAAGGATTTGAGTATAGGAGCAGGGAGGTTCTACTGCAGTTGTACAGGGTTTTGGTGAGGCCACACCTGGAGTACTGCGTACAGTTTTGGTCTCCAAATCTGAGGAAAGACATCCTTGCCATAGAGGGGGTACAGAGAAGATTCACCAGACTGATTCCTGGGATGTCAGGACTTTCATATGAGGAAAGATTGGATAGACTCGGTTTGTACTCGATGGAATTTAGAAGATTGAGGGGGGATCTTATAGAAACCTACAAAATTCTTAAGGGGTTGGACAAGCTAGATGCTGGAAGATTGTTCCCGATGTTGGGGGAGTCCAGAACAAGGGGTCACAGTCTAAGGATAAGGGGGAATTCCTTTAGGACTGAAATGAGGAAAACATTCTTTACACAGAGAGTGGTGAGTCTCTGGAATTCTCTGCCACAGAAGGTAGTTGAGGCCAGTTCATTGGCTATATTTAAGAGGGCGTTAGATGTGGCACTTGTGGCTAAAGGGATCAGGGGGTATGGAGAGAAGGCAGGTACGGGATACTGAGTTGGATGATCAGCCATGATCACATTGAATGGCGGTGCAGGCTCGAAGGGCCGAATGGCCTACTCCTGCACCTATTTTCTATGTTTCTATGTTTCTATGACCTCCTTTAGACGGGTTTTGTTTAGTTGAAGATAGACACAAAATGCCGGAGTAACTCAGCGGGACTGGCAGTATCTCTGGTTTTGAATATATAGTTTATATATAGAAGGAATGAACTGCTGATGCAGGTTACTGCACAAAATAACTTAAAATGCTGGAGTAACTCAGCAGGTCAGGTAGCATTTCTGAAGAACATGGTTTGGTGATGTTTTGGGTCGAGACCCATTCTTCAGATTGATTGCAGGGGGGGGGGGGGAAGCTGGAAAAAGGGAGAGGAGAGAAGGTCTCACAGAATTCCCAGCGAAGAGAGGAGATTTCACAGTAGAGCAGTAGAGCATCTCTGGTTTAGTTGATTTGGTTTAGGGTCTGAAGAAGGGTCTCGACCCGAAACGTCACCAATTCCTGTTCTACAGAGATACTGCCTGCCCCGTTGAGCTATTCCAGCATTTTGCGTGTAACCTTGATTTAGTTTAGTTTCTTGGAAACGTGTGCTCAGTCTGTGGTTATTACGGTAGCGTTGGCCAAGATGGGTTGTCACGCTGGAACCAGCTGCTACATTTGACACAGTTGGTCTCCGCGTTCTAAGGCAGCGTGTGAAGCGGCGCTGGAGCGGACCAGTGGAGTGACTGATGCTGTTGGGGCTGCAGAGTTACAGGCGAGAGCTGCATCTTCCAACTGAGCCCCGGGATTAGCTTTTAACCATCGTGGGTAACTTGCAGCGAACGCTGATTCTGAGCTTGGTTCTGTTGTAGCACCGTGCATTGAAAATATAGTCGTTGCAGAATTAGGTTAATTCTTGGGATGACTGGGCTGTCATATGTTGAAAGAATGGAGCGATTGGGCGTGTATACTGTACATTGCAATTTAGAAGGACGAGAGGGGATCTTTTTTCAAACATATTAGATTATTAAGGGATTGGACACGCTAGAGGCAGGAAACGTTGCCGATGTTGGTGGAGTGCAGAAGCTGGGGCCACAGTTTATGAATAAGGGGTAGGCCATTTAGAACGGAGACGAGGAAAAACTTTTTCACCCAGAGAGTTGTGAATCTACCTGAGTCGGAAGTGGAGGCCAATTCTCTGGATACTTTCAAGATAGAGACAGAGCTCCTTAAAGATAGCTGATTTAGAAATATGGGAAGAAGGCAGGGATTGTGGATGATCAGCCATGATCACGGTGAATGGTGGTGCTGGCTCGAAGTGAATGGCAAAATTGTCTATTGAATTGCAGCCTCTAAAAAAATATCACATGAAGATCCAGAGACTATCACCGAGTAGGTTCCGTTTTCTGTGACTAATCCTCCGCGGTTTTTTACTAATATTTTGCTAAAGTCATTTTCCCGGAGTTCGCGTGGGTGCTGGTAATATGTAAGAAGGGACTACAGATGCTGGTTTAAACCGAAAATAGACGCAAAAAGCTGGAGCCTGAAGAAGGGTCTCGACCCGAAACGTCGCCCCAGAGATACTGCTTGTCCCCATGTGTTACTCCATCTTTTCGTGTCTATTTTCGGTGCTGGTAATATTCTCTAGATTATAGTCAAAGTTATAGTTCGAGTACTTCTCCTGAGATTCGGTGAATTCAGTGCGGAGGGGGGGGGGGGGGGGGGGGGGGTGGTAATCTGAAACAGTGGACGTAACGAACCTGCGAACATAATTTTGAAGAAGGCACAAAACGCCGGAGTAAGGCGGCCTTCTTCAGAATGATTTTAAGGGGAGAGAGGGGGGCTAAACATTAGAAAGAGGAGGGGCAGGACAACGCCTGGCAAATAATAGGTGGACACAAGTGGGGGATTATTGTCATAGAGTGGTACACCGTGGAAACAGGCCCTTTGGCCCAACTGCCCACACCTGCCGATATGTCCCAGCAGCACCAGTTCCATCTGCCTGCGTTTGGCCCATATCCCACCAAACCTGTCCTGTCCATGTAGGTAGATGGTTGAACAAATGCCTGAGATGTAAAGACAGAAGGCATGAGACAAGGATTGAAGGGATGTAACATGTGAGGCTAGAGGGGGGAATGTGAATGGCGTGGGTAGAGAGGAATGAATGTAATTAACTTCTATCTTAATTTCTGAAATATTTCAGTGGCTAAGTGGAAGAGTTGTCGTCTTACAGCACCAGAGACCCGGGCTCGGTCCTGACTACGGGTGCTGTTTATACGGAGTTTGTACGTTCTCCCTGTGACCGCGTGGGTTTTCTCCGGGTGCTCAGGTTTCCTCCAACACTCCAAAGAGTACAGGTTTGTAGGTTAATTGACTTTGGTTAAAAATTGTAAATTGTCCCCAGTGTGTGTAGGGTCGTGTTAGTGTACAGATCAGTGGTCTGAAGAGTCTGTTTCGGTGCTATAAGTCTTTGAGTGACAGGACTTGGCTGTGGGACGCAGGAACCTAGAGTCTGAGGCTAATCTCTGTACTATCACAATGCCCAATGAGCTTATCTGCCTGGTTTATGAGACTATCCTTTAGGAGAGGCAATCTGCTGTCCTTGCCTATTAATTCCAGACACATCAA
Source organism: Raja brachyura (assembly GCA_963514005.1). The sequence continues at coordinate 16,326,185 of OY740786.1, read as the reverse complement.
GGTGCTTGCTTCTTAACTGCCTTCTCTGTTTGGGCAATTAGGATTGAACAATAAATGCAATTGATGTCCAAATTCTGTGAATTATTGCATTGGGGATATCAATCCTACACTGGGGAATTTTAAATCGGCATAAAAACAAAAAAAATACTGGAAATACTCAGGAGCTGTGAAAAGAGAAACAATCTTCACATTTAAAAACATAGAAATATAGAAAATAGGTGCAGGAGTAGGCCATTCAGCCCTTCGAGCTAGCACCGGCATTCAATATGATCATGGCTGATCATCGTAAATCAGTAACCCCCATTCTTGCTTTCTACCCATATCCCTTGATTCTGTTAGCCCTACTAAGTGCTATATCTAACGTTCTCTTGAAAACATCCAGTGAATTGGCCTCCACTGCCTTCTGCGGCAGAGAATTCCACGGATTCACAACTTTCTGGGTGAAAAAGCTTTCCCTCATCGCAGTCTTAAATGGCCTACTTAAATTCTGAAACTATGACAAATTTCAGGTTGACGTTCAAATTGAGTTAACAGTTCCGGTTCATTAGAACCGGGTGTAAGTCCTTCTTTGGTTTGACACACCAGCTAGGATCCGAGATGACAGCCCAGCCAGGTGACTCTTTGTGTGCTAGTCACAGAAGTGGATCTGCAATCACACATTGCATTTGCTCCAATCTTTTAAATCTCTACTCCTGCAGCAACATTTCTCACTTTAACTAAGACATTCACTTTGTTCCCTTTATCGTATATCTGCACACTGTGAATGGTTCAATTGCAATCATGTATTGTCTTTCCGCTGACCGGTTACCATGCAACAAAAGCTTTTCACTGTACCTCAGTACATGTGACAATAAACTAAAGTGAACTAAACTCAAACACAACACCTCACTTGCCATTTAAATTCCACATCACTGACTGTGTCCTGCCTTTCCAAATGTACATCAATCCTGTCCCCTTGGAACTGCAACCCATTGCTGCCACCAGGACAAAGGGCCTTGATGGACAAGTTAAGTCTAACATTTTTAACAACTCTGAACTTGAAGGGTACAAGCTGACGCAGGAATCGCGGTGATGTTTCAGTTTAGTTTAGTTTAGTGTCACGTGTTCCAAGATACAGTGAAAAGCTTTTGTTGCGTGCTATCCAGTTAAGACAATACATGATTACAATCGAGCCATTTACAGTGTGTAGATACATGATAAGGGAATCATGTTTAGTGCAAGGTCAAGCCAGCAAAGTTTGAACAAGGATAGTCTGAGGGTCACCAAAGAGGTAGATAGTAGTTCAGCACTGCTCTCTGGTTGTGGCAGGATGTATACTGCTCCTGTGTAATCTGTTATCTTACACTCTTTTACTTATTATGATTGCGCCTAATGTACAGCGAGATTGTTAATGAACTGTGTAGCATTGAAGGATAGAGGGCAAGTTAGTTTTAAATTGCACAGCAAGTGGGCTAGGATGAAGGGAATATCTCTGATAGGGTGATTATCGTAGGGGTGGGTGGTAGAGGTAATCTGGAGGGTAATGGTGTAGGAAGGAACTGTAGATGTTGCTTTAAACTGAATATAGACACAAAAAGCTGGAATAACTCAATGGGTCAGGCAGCATCTCTGGAGAAGAGGAACAGGTGACATTTTGGCTCGAGACCCTTCTTCAGGCTGAGTCGGGGGAAAGAGAGACATGGAGATATGGAAGGGTAAGGTGTGAATGAAAGATATGCAAAAAGCAACGATTATCAAGGAAAGGTGGAGCCCATAATGGTCCATTGTTGGCTGTGGGCTAGGTGATAACAAGTTATGCAGACAGTGACTCTCAACAGGATGACAGTGAAACTCGTACGATGACTAGGGTGGGGGAGCGACGGAGAGAGGGGATGCAAGGGCATACTTGAACTTAGAGAAATCACTAATCATACCGCTGGGTTGAAAGTTACCTAGGCAAAATATGAGGTGCTATTCCCCCAATTTGCATTTGGCTTCACTATGACAATGGAGGAGGCCCAGGACAGAAAGGTTAGTGTGAAGGGAATGGGAAGGGGAGTTAAGATGCTTAGCAATCGTGAGGTCACATCGGCCAAGATGGACTGAGCGAAGTTGTTCAGTGAACTGATTGGCCAGTCTGCGCTTGGTTTCACACATATATAGGTCCACAGCAGATACAGTGGATGAAGTTGGATGAGGTGCAAGTGAACCTCAGCCCCACCTGAAAGGACTGTCGGGGTCCCTGTTGGGTTAAAGGTGTTGGGGAGAGAGTAAGTGAGAGAGGTAGGGAGGAAGGGAGATGGAGGGAGAGAGAGAGTGAGAGTGAAAGTGAGAGTGAGAGTGAGAGTGAGAGTGAGAGATAGAGAGAGAGAGAGAGAGAGAGAGAGAGAGAGAGAGAGAGAGAGAAGAGAGAGAGAGAGAGAGAGAAAGAGAGAATGAGTACAAAGGGGCAAAACAATGTGAAGGTGGCAAATTCAGTCGGGCAGTTTCTACCAATAGAGAGGGAAAACCCAAGTCAACATCACAAACGGTTGAAATAGAGCAGATCTGGCTAGTTCTACTTCTACTGCAACTTCTACTGAAGTGTGGATGGCCATTGGCTAGCTAGAAGCTCATCCGCCCTTTGACAGGTCTTGTTTTTGGTCCTGTGGGGGGTCCACAGCCCCCTCCTCACCTGGCAAACCAGGTGGGGGAGACGGTTTAGTCGCCGACTATCCAACCATGGAGCAGGTAGCACAGGATTACATGGAACCCGTGGCGGGGGAGCTCGTCCCGACCTGAAAGGTTAAAGATACGCTGGTCGGTTAATAGACTGCTGGAAATTACTCCTTAGTACAAGTTAATGGCAACATGAATCAAAGGGAATGTGCGTGTTTGAGAGAGAGGTTGTAGGGGTAGAGGGAAGTAAGGAGAGAGGAAATTGGACCGATGGGATTGCTCCACTAGGGATGTTGGCATGGTATCAGAGCCAGTCCTATTTTGCCGTCTGATATGACCTTGCATATCAGAACAGGAAAGATCTTGATTTTAAATGTACACGGTCGAAGCCTGTGTTTGGGGATGTGGTGATGTGCTGAAGAAACGTGGACAAAAATGCTGGAGAAACTCAGCAGGTGAGGCAGCACCAATGGAGCGATGGAATAAGTGATGTTTCGGGTCAAGACCCTTCTTCAGACTGATGTGGGTGTGGGGTTGGGAGGGCAAGAAGAAGAAAGGAAGAGGCAGAGACAGTAGGCTGTGGGTGAGCTGAGAAGGGGAGGGGAAGGAAGGAGAAAGCAAGGACTACATGAAACTGGAGAAGTCAATGTTCATACCGCTGGGGTGTAAACTGCCCAAGCGAAATATGAGGTGCTGCTCCTCCAATTTGCAGTAGGACGTACTTTGGTCATGGAGAAGGCCCAGGACAGAAAGGGTCGGATTTGGAATGGGAGGGGGAGTTGAAGTGCTGAGCCACCGAGAGATCAGGTCGGTTAATGCAAACTAATCAAACACTTAGTGTCTTTAGACACAAAATGCTGGAGTAACTCAGCGGGACAGGCAGCATCTCTGGAGAGAAGGAATGGGTGACGCTTTCGGGCTGAGACCTTTCTTTACTCCAGCGATTTATGTCGGTCTGAAGAAGGGTCTCGACCTGAAACGTCACCTATTCCTTCTCTCCAGGAATGCTATCTGTCCCGCTGAGTTACTCCAACATTTTGTGTCTATCTTCGGTTTAAAACAGCATCTGTAGTTCCTCCCTACACACTTAGCATCTTTCACCATATCTGGATGTCCAAGCACTTTTGAAGTGTAGTCACTGTTGGAATGAATGAAATTCAATATTCCATTAACAAACACCCATGCATCTGTTTTCAGCTGATGAATATAAAATCAAATATGATGACACCCAGGAGAGCTCAATTGCCTTCAAATAAACTGTGAAATCTTCTATGTTCACTGTGAGAGATAAAGGAAATACAGTTTAGTGCCACATCTGAAAGACAGTACATCTTTACTGTGCAATACTCTCTCCAAAGAAGACCCAAAATTGTGAATGACATCAGATAAATTTTTCTTTAATTTTTCAATGAATTGGAAGACGACGACACGTGGGATCCACGGTGACTTGCTGTCAGAACGGGCTTACTCATACAAGACAGAGGGTTGTGGTGGAAGGGTGGTATTCTGGCTGGTGGTCTGAGACCAGTGGAGACCTGCAGGGATCAGTGCTTAGTAGGTTTGAAGACATCAACATTGGTGGAGTTGCAGACAGTGAGGAAAGTAGTTAAGGTCTACAGTGGGATATAGATCAGCTACAAAAATGGAGAGAGAAGTGGCAGATGGAGTTTAATCGTTGCACTATGGGGGGTTGAATATAAAGGAAAGACATACAGTTAATGGCAAGACTCGTAAAAATCTTCGGGTCCAAGTCCAGAGCTCCCTGAAAATGGCAGCACAAGTAGACTTACTTACTTCGACTTAGTTCCCCCCCACACTGTTGAGTGCATTGGGAAGCAAGCTTTCGCAATTCTGTTTGGTTATGTGCAACGTCTTCCACCCTCGATAGGCTTGCGTCCCGGGTTTCCAAATCCTTCTGGAATGTTCGCCTCCAAGTGAGCCTCTTTTCCTTCTTCCGTCAGATTGCCATGTCATTGCTATCTTAGGTGCACATTCTGGTGACATTCTGAGTACATGTCCTGCAAATTTCATCCTGCGTCCCTCTATGTCCTGGCTGAGAGGCTTTGTAGAGAGAGTGGTAAAGAAGTATGGTATGCTTGCCTTCATCAGAAGGGAATAAGAAGAGATATAAATCACTTGCGGGCAGAGGAGATTAGTTTAACCTGACATCATGTTCGGCATGGACATTGTGGGGTATAGGGTCTGTTCTAGTCCTGTACTGTTTGTTCTATGTTCCACCAGGGGCGCCAGGGAGATGGCTGCCCTGCCGGCAGTGTGTGCGTTTTCTCATTCTTTTTGTTATTTTTTAGTTTGTTAAAAGTTTTTTTTTATCGTTCTTCAGTTTGTGGGGGGAGGGGATCGGGGGAAACTTTTTTTCAGGTTCTTACCTTCAATTTTCGGATCACATTCTCCGGGCTCTGCGGCCTTCCATCGATGGAGCTGGAAGCCTCCTCGGACTGTCGTGAGCCCCACCGCGGGGTGTGGACTTAACATCGGAGCTGATCCCTTACCTGGGATCGCTCCCACATGACCACCGCAGACTTACCATCAAGGGCTCGCAGTCTCGGGTGAGGCCGAGTCGGGAGCTCCAACGTCGCGGGAGGTTCGACCAGTCCCGTCTCGAGGTTTGATCGCCCAGCGTGGGGGAGCTGACATTCCCGATGCAGGAGCTGATCGCCTCGACGCGGAGGGCCCGATCGCCGCCGGCTATGGGAGTCAAGATCGTCCCGTTAACGGAAGGCTCGAGGCCCCCGACCGAGGAAGAACTAAGGGAAGGACTTGAACTTTATTTCGCCTTCCATCACAGTAAAGAATGTGCAGGATGTTCGTGTTAAAATGTGTTTTTGAAGTGATCTGTTACTTTTAATTGTATGACTGACCTGGCCAATGAAATTCCTCTTATATGTTGCAAAACCTACTTGGCGAATAAAGTGTGATTCTGATTCTGATTTTGATTCTAATTCTGATTCTGATTCTGATTCAATGACACAACAATCTAAACCATTAATCTGTTTTTATAAATTTGTTCCTGAATTTAATTGAAACTATAATTGGAAAACTGGAATTAATCATGCCCTGATGTCAGTACCTGAATCACCATCTTTTGGGAAACATGTTGCATTCTTTAGTCAGAGGGTGGTGAATCTGTGGAATTCTTTGCCACAGAAGACTGTGGAGGCGAAGTCAGTGGATATTTTTAAGGGAGACATAGATAGATTCTTGATTAGTACTGGTGTCAGAGGTTATGGGGAGAAGGCAGGAGAGTGGGGTTAGGAGGGAGAGATAGATCAGCCATGATTGAATGGTGGAGTAGACTTGATGGGCCGAATGGCCTAATTCTACTCCTATTTCATATGACAAGGATGAACATCTTTCTATTGGGTGCTAGTTTAAAATTTTAACCTGGTTCACTGATTTTGTTGTTGTTTTACTCGCAGATTCTAATATGGCTGGCAAGAAGCTGTTACTGGTGGATTGTGACTGTGGGCTGGACGATGCCCAAGCATTAATGATGGCTCTCGGTGCTCCAAACGTGCACATCCTGGGCATTACGTGCAGCTACGGAAACACATCACTTGATAATGTGTGCAAAAATGTCCTCCGAGTGCTAAAAGCTTGCAAGAGAACTGAGGTGAATGTCCAAAAAGTATGGCGTGCTTTGGAATATGAATCTTTAGCTGATGTCGATCTTCTGACTTTTAATTTTAACACAGTCCTGTGTTCAAGGTGAGTTTATGGCCAGGATATAAGTTAGGATGTTTATTGCCCTGAGAAGATGGTCTTGGGTCTTCTTCTGAAGACCCAAGACCAATTGCAAGTGTAGAGAAAGAGAAATATCTACGACATGCACAGGTGAACTTTGTCCCATCAACGATTCCCTGGCCGATGAAGAAAGAAGCTGAGTGGTTTTGGGAAATGGGCCAATAAGATGAATCACATAACATGCAGCTATTATGTAGTTTAAACGTTATTATGTAAAGAGTGGTGAAACGAGCAAAGGCCAAAATTCTGGGTGTCGTTAATTCAAGTGATCTTTCCAGTTGAATGACATCCTCCCTATAGCAGGGTGATCATAATTGAATGCAGAACATGTTATACAACTGTAATGTAACATCCCAACTTACGTACTCAATAGACACAACATGCTAGAGTAACTCAGCGGGACTGGCAGCGTCTCTCCAGAGAAGAATTGGGTGGCATTTTGGGTTGAGACCCTTCTTCAGACCAAAACGTCACCCATTCCTTCTATCCAGAGATGCTGCCTGTCCCGCTGAGCTGCTCTAGCACTTTCTGTCTATCTTCGATGTAAACCAGCATCTGCAGTTCCTTCCTGCGCATTCCGTATTCAATATCCTAACTCATGAAGGCCAATGTACCAAGAGCCTTCTTGACCACTCTATCTGCCTGTAATGTCACTTTTGGGAAACTATGTACCAGTACTCCTAAATCCCTCAGCTCGACAACATTCCACATGCCCCTACCATTCACTATGAAGGTCTTATCCTGCTTTGACATCCCCAAATGCAACACCTCACACTTATCCGCATTCAACTCTTGATAATTTCTCGGTCCACTCGTCCAACTGAGCAAGATCCTGCTGTAATTTTTGATAACCATCTTCACTAACCTTAGGATGTCCTCGTCTGTAATGCAGACTGTCCTCTAAATCTCCGTTAACTGTTCCAAATTCCTCAGTCCACATCTTTTACGGGTCAAACTGGTTCCTATCTCCGCTGCAAACTCGTGACATTGCTCCTAATCTCTTTTATAAAATAGTTAAATTACCTTGCGTCGATTTACCTTTTTAATTGTAAATTATCATTCAGAGATTTCCTTTGCTTTCTTTACTGTTAAATATTAAAGCACAGGTACATAATCAAAGGTCATGGCTTCCAGTGATTGGAGTTTGTCAGCCCTCTCTCTTTTCAGCAGTCCTGATAATCTTTTGAAGCGTTCAGCACACGATACTCAGATTACAGTTTTTGCTTGTGAATGCCCTTTCCTGACATTCCCAGAATGTTTTGCTCAGTCCTGCTGTGACTGGACTTTGGTTCCTTCCCTCACAGTGGGTATCTTTGGTGCCGTTGTGGGGATGTTTGTGTTGTGGACTACTGTATTCTGTGCTTTGTGTTTTTTTTTAATTTGTATGACTGTAAGGAAAATAGTATTTTGTTGTCTCTTAATTGAAGACAATGACAGTAAATTGAATCCAAATCCAAATCCAAAGCACTCAAGTAACTCAACGGGTCAGGCAGCATCTCTGGAGAAAAATGGATGGGGGGCGCTTTTGTTCGGGTCCTTTCTTCGGACGGTATTTATTTCAACCTTCCAGCATCTGTGGTTTGAATTTTTATTTTCATGAGCACAGGATTTGCTTGCTACACCTCATGGGGCTATGACCAGGAGATATCCTTCAGTCTTTTCCGTACACGTGCAATCATAGTTCCATCTAAACACAGTTGTGTACATTTTATTTTTGTGTCTCCTCCTTCTTCTTGTGTATGCCTCCCTAATCGCCTTGCCTTCTCACTAATCTTGTCACTATTGTTGCTTGGGTACTTTTCTCTTCTAGATCTAAACACCAACTATTGCTTATGTTGTATGTCCACTCTGGTGTTAGTTTATTGTTGTGCAGAGATCCAGTGGAAACACTTTGTTTTTGTGTTCTATGCAGGCAAATCATTCCACACTGCAGTGCAACAGGTAGTGCAAAAGGTGAAAGGAAACTGCAGAATATGGTGTTACAGCTCTAGAGTCAGTGTGGATTTAGTCGAGAAGAGCAAGGGCTGCAACAAGATAAATTAGGAACGCATCCTTGTCATATGGGAGTGGTGATAACAGTGGTGAAGAAACTGCTCTTGAATCCAGTGGTGTCTGCTTTCAAGGCTTTGGATCTCCTGCCCGATGGGGTGGGGGGAAGGAGGAATGACTGGAGAGAATGGGAATATAGTGTTGAGCGGCAATTTGCCATGTTTGGCATTGAATACTTGAGCAGGTTTGAGTAGCTGCCTATTCTGGATTTCTATATCTCCCATACGCCAGCCACTTGGTTAAGCATTTGAAAAAGGCAAGACTTTGCCTTGGGACATGTCACAAGTGAACAAGGTGTTGAGACCACACCGTGTGGAGTGCTGGTTGCTCAGCTAGAGGAAGGATGTCATCAAGAAGGAGCGGGTGTGAAATGATTGGAGTGTTCACCCTCCCAAGTATCTCAACCCGTCAACTTCATCACATCAAACTGTGGGGAAATACTCAAATTAAACATGGAATGATTTGCTTTCTCCGCTCTGCAGATCCCTGTGTTTCGGGGCACCAGTAGCTCTCTCCTTGGACAATGTTTGGACTCTTCAGCTTACCATGGGAATGATGGGCTGGGAGATGTCCCAGACCCCAGCGCGCCAGGCCTGCAGCACCTGCAGAGTGAGCATGCGGTGAATGCCATGGTGCGGATTGTCACTGAACATTCCGGGCAGGTGAGGTGATCTGGCTCTCGGGGGAAGAGAAGTCCCAACAGCTCTCGGTACGAGTGGCAGAATAAATCCACTGGGTGAAGCCTCTGGAATCCACCTTAGAAATGTGGTGGTGCTGGCCGAGAGACAGTGTTCAACATATGGCTGGAGCAGATTAAAAACATTGGAGATGGCAGACACTTGTTGGAAATGTGGATTAGAATGTGTCATCATTAATTATTAGGCATTCAGGCATCTGCTGCTTCTTGTGTCTCCAATTCGTAGTCATTGTTGAGTTCACAGTTGATTCCCAAAGGCTGTGCCAAGTTCTTTTTTGGAGCTGTGCAGTTCAACAGCACAGAGCAGACCCTTCAGCCCAACTCATCCATGCTGACCAAGATGCATATCGGAGCTGGACCTATCTGCCCGTGTTTCACCAATAAACTTCCAAACCTCTTCATCCATGGACAGGTTCCCTTCAGCCCATCTCATCCATGCTGACCAAGATGTTCATCTGAGCTGGACCTATTTGTCTGTGTTTTATTCCTATCCATTTACATCCATGAGCCCGTCCCCATGTCTTACCCACTTCCCCAGCTTCCTCTGGCAGCTTGTTCCATATACCCACCATCTTCTGTGGAGCGAGGAATAAATCCGTCTGTTCCCCTTTAAATCTTTCCCCTCTCACCTTAAATCTTTGCCCTCTAGTTTTAGACTCCCCCTATCCCGAGGTAAAAGACTGAGATTGTCCACTTTATTTATGTCCATCATGATTTCACATGCCTTAAAAGTCACTGACCTTCAGCCTCCTTTGCTTCAGGGAAGACAGTCCCAGCCTATCCAACCTCTCTTTGTAACTCAAACTGCACAGTCCTGGTAACATCCTCTATATCATCTTGCATTTATGCTTGTATATGAACAAGTGTACTATCATACCAAACATTTTTCAGATTTGACCAATGTTTGCATGGTTTATTGTAATATTTTCTGAAAGCTTAGCCACGTTTTGATAGTAAGCTGAGCATAACCAAATTCAACTTGTAACATCTCAATATTTTCCCTGATTTCCCTGCAATATCGTATCTCTCTCATATTTATTTCCTATATATCCCAAACGCATTACAATGAAGTACTTTGTTGAACTGCAGTCACAGTTATAACTACACAGTAACAGCCAATTTGTGGATGAGCAACAATGAGTATCAGCAATGTGATCCACTGAGGCAAAACAGTGAAGCAAGCAACTTCACTACCACACAGTGTTGCTGCCACACAGCTCTGAACTCTAGTGCTCTGTATAGTGTTTACCAGTTCCCCTTTTGACAGTAGGTTTCTCATGGCTGCTCTGGTTCCTTCCATCTATTCAAAAGCTTGCTGGTAGGTTAATTGGCTGCTGTAAATGTTCCCCCAGTGTGGGTAGGTGACAGGAGAATTAAGGGCCTGTCCCATCAGATTGCAACTCTATGCGATGAACGCGATCAAACTAGAAGCGGGGGCTGCGCGGAGGTCGGGTGATCCCCTGTACAGGGCCGTTCACACCAGCATGCGCCTGCATGCGGCAAGCGCAACCAAACCGGCAGTCGGGGCCGCGCGGAGGTCGGGTGAGTGGCGCAACGCGGCGCAAAGTGAGGCGAACTTGGAGCGAACTCGAAGGTAAGTTCGCCAGGACAGAGAGGGGCACATAGAGAGGGGCACCGAGGCACACACACACACAGGGCCACGAAGCCACACACATAGAGGGTCACGGAGGCACTTACAAATAGGTTCACGGAGGCACGATGTCGGGGCGGTATGTAAATGTCGAGGCGACTGCGAGCCGACAAGCCGTTGCCGCGCGGAATTTTCGGACATTGTCAGTTTTTCGGAGCCCCGCGCGGTGTTGGGACGAACTCCGCACAATTCCGCACGGCTCCGGCGATCGAAGTGGGACCGGCCCCGCGACGCCGGACGGCTCAAGCGACCACGTTAGGTCGCGCTAATCGCATAGAGTTGCATGCTGGTGGGACAGGCCCTTTAGAGATAGACACAACATGCTGGAATAACTCAGCGGGACAGGCAGCATCTCTGGAGAGAAGGAATGGGCCACGTTTCAGGTTGAGAGCCATCCAGAGATGAAGGGGGAAGAGATGTCGAGAGGGAATAGGTTGCAAGGAAATTGGTGGTGATGGGAAAGGGGAAGATTCATGTAAAAGCTGGCATGGACACATTGGGCGAAAAGGTCGTCACCCGTCTTGAGAAAATGTGAGAAATAATATAAAATTGTAGGAATTGATCAGATTTCCTCCTGATGTGGGTTGCAGGACAGCTTTTGGACAGGAGAGAAGCAGCAGCCAGAAGCAGCGAGAGCGAGTATTGGCTGGAAGTAGGTGAGTCAGAGGGGAAGATTTAAAAAGAGCACCAAAGGCCCAGGTTCAAGTAATTTACAAATTTGCCCTAAATTAGTTGATTAGGTACCAGATAAAGTAGTGCAGCTGTTGAGGAGTGGCCTTGTTAGGAGCAGCCTTGTTGAGGAGAAGTGGCTTGGTGAGTACAATGTGAGTCTTTCGCTCGAGAGTCTAAAGCGAGGAGGCTAAGGAAAGGAGGCTACACTTGATTGGAATTTGTGATTTGTGATTTTAGTCCACTGAAGAAATGGCAGGCAAGTTGGTACAGTGTGTGTCCTGCAGGATGTGGGAAGTCAGGGACACCGCTGGTGCTTTTGACAACTACACCTGCAGAAATTGTGTCCAGGTGCAGCTTCTGATTGAACATGTTGGGGAAGTGGAGAAGCAGCTGGATGACCTCAGGGCCATCCGGGGAAACAAGCATTTCCTGGACAAGACCTATAGTGAGGTAGTCACGCCGAGGATACAGGAAATGAAGGTGGGTGATTGTGAGAAAGGGGAGTAAACGTGGAGTGCAGGAGACCCCGGGTGGCTGTTCCTAACGAAAACAGGTACGCCCTCTAGGGAGCTGTTGGGGCAGATGACGCTTCCAGTCTGAGCTGCGGACAGGTCGGTGGCTCCAATCCTAGCGATGAGACTCGACCGTGAGACCTACGTCGGGCAGAGCCAGAGTGGTGGGTGACTCCATTGTCCAAGGTGCGGACAGGAGATTCTGTGGCGGCAGGCGAGCCTCGAGCATGGTGTCTTGCCTCCCTGGTGCCAGGGTTCAAGATGTCACAGATCGACTTCAGAATATCCTCGAGAAGGATGTTGGCACAAATGACGTCGGGAAGCAGAGGAAGGAGGTTCTGCAACATGAGTTTAGAGCGTTAGGAAAAAGACTGAAAGGCAGGAATTCGAGGGTGGTTATCTCTGGATTGCTTCCTGTATCTTGTGCTAGTGAGGGCAGGAACAGGGAGATAGGGGATCAGAATGTGTGGCTAGGGGGCTGGTGCATGGAGCAGGGATTTAGATTTATAGACCACTGGGATCGCTTCTGGGGTAGGGGTGACCTGTACAAAAGTTGGCAGACAGGAAACAAAAATTGGTTGGCAGACAGGAAACAAAGTGTAGGGATTAATGGGTCCCTTTCAGAATGACAGGCAGTGACTAGTGGGATACCACAAGGCTCGGTGCTTGGACCGCAGCTATTTACAATATACATTTATAATAATTTAGATGAAGGGATTCAAAGTAACATTAGCAAATTTGCAGATGACACAAAGTTGGGTAGCAGTGTGAACTGTGAGGGGGATGTTGTGAGGATGCAAGGAGACTTGGACAGGTTGGGTGAGTGGGCAATTGCATGGCGAATGCAGTTTAATGTGGAAAAATGTGAGGTTATCCACTTTGGTGGCAAGAACAGGAAGGCAGATTATTATCTGAATGGTGTCAAGTTAGGAAAAGGGGAAGTACAACGAGATCTGGGTGTCCTCGTACATCAGTCACTGAAAGTAAGCATGCAGGTACAGGAGGCAGTGAAGAAAGCTAATGGCACGTTGACCTTTGGAGAAGGAGTTGAGTATAGGATCAAAGAGGTCCTTCTGCAGTTGTACAGGGCCCTGGTGAGACCACACCTGGACTATTGTGTTCAGTTTTGGTCCCCAAATTTGAGGAAGTAATTCTTGCTATTGAGGGAGTGCAGTGTAGGTTCACAAGGTTAATTCCCGGGATGGCGGGACTGTCATATGTTGAAAGAATGGAGCGGCTGGACTTGCATACACTGGAATTTAGAAAGATGAGAAGGGATCTTCTTGAAACATATAAGATCATTAAGGGATTGGACACGCTAGAGGCATGAAACATGTTCTCAATGTTGGGGGAGTCCAGAACCAGGGCCCACAGTTTAAGAATAAGGGGTAGGACATTTAGAATGGAGATGAGGAAAAACCTTTTCACCCAGAGAGTTGTGAATCTGTGCAATTCTCTGCCTTGGAAGGCAGTGGAGGCCGATTCTCTGGTAAGTGTTAGATAGAGCTCTTAAAGATAGCAGAGTCAAGGGATATGGAGAGAAGGCAGGAACTGGGTACTGATTGTGGATGATCAGCCATGATCACAGTGAATGGCGGGGCTAGCTCAAAGGACCAAATGTCAATAAATAGTGACCAAACATCCATCCTTTTGAAATGGCAGCTTGGGATCTTATGTCTAGAGAGCAGCGGTAGAGTTGCAGCCTTACAGCCCCAGAAACGCGGGTTCGATCCTGACTACGGCGCTTGTCTGTATGGAGTTTGTACGATCTCTCAGTGACCTGCATGGGTTTTCTCCAGGTTCTCCGGTTTCCTCCCACACTCCAAAGACATACAGGCTTGTAGGTTAATTGGCTTGTTATAATTGTAAATTGTCCCTAGTGTGTGCAGGATCGTCTTAGTGCAAGCGGATCATTGGTCGGCATGGACCTGCTGGGCTGAAAGGCCTGTTTCTGCGTTGTATCTCTAAATGGGGATCACTGGTCGGCACAGAGTTGGTGGGCTGAAGGGCCTGTCTCTGTGCTGTAACTCTAAAGTCCAAATTCTAAACACAACAAAACTGGACACAAGTTTCAAGTTAATACTATGCACAGTAACATTTTTATCTTTCAGATTTCTCTCGTGGCTCTTGGTCCCCTGACTAATGTAGCCATGGCAAGTAAAATGGATCCAACATTTTCCACAAAGCTGAAACATCTGTATATCATGGGAGGAAACATGGAAGGTATGCTAGCTACTCAGATCTGTTTATTCAACATGTTTGTAATTTAGTACTGAATATTTAGTACTGTCAACAAAATAGAGAGAGTACAGAATGTCAACAAAATAGAGAGAGTACAGAGGAGATTTACTAGAATGTTGCCTGGGTTCCAGCAACTAAGTTACAGAAAAAAGGATGAACAAGTTAGGTCTTTATTCTTTGGAGCGCAGAAGGTTAAGGGGGGATTTGATTGAGGTCTTTAAAATGATGAAAGGGATAGACAGAGTTGACGTGGATAAGCTTTTCCCATTGAGGGTAGGGAAGATTCAAACAAGAGGGCATGACATGAGAATTAAGGGACAGAAGTTTAGGGGTAACATGAGGGGGAACTTCTTTACTCAGAGTGGTGGCTGTGTGGAATGATCTTCCTGCAGAAGTGGTGGAGGCAGGATCGATTTTAACATTTAAAAGTAAAGTGGATAGGTATATGGACAGGAAGGGAATGGAGGGGTATGGTCTGAGTGCAGGTAGATGGGACTAGGGGAAAATAAATGGTCGGCACGGACTGGAAGGGGCGAGAAGGCCTGTTTCCGTGCTGTAATTGTTATATGGTTATATTAGAGTATGATTATATAAATGATTAGTATGTAAGTCACAATCAATTTCAACATACTTTGAAAATTATACTAACCAAGCCAGGTTGTTACAACAAATTAAGATTAGATATACAACGTGGAAACAGGCCCTACTGTCCACACCAACCAGTGATCACCCCTGCACTAGTTCTGTCCCACACATGAGGGACAATTTACAGAAGCCAATTAACCTACAAACCTGTGAAAGAAAGAACTGCAGATGCTGGTTTAAATCGAAGGTAGACACAAGATGCTGGAGTAACTCAGCGGGTGAGGCAGCATCTCTGGAGAGAAGGAATGGGCGACGTTTCGTGTTGAGACCTTTCTTCAGACTGAACCTGTGTGTCTGGCATGTGGGAGGAAACTGGAGCGCCCGTAGAAAATCCAAGGGTTCACACGAGTCAGATGAAAAGTTCTGACTCAAAACGTCACCTATTCTTTTTCTCCAGAAATGCTGCCTGACCCGCTGGGTTGCTCCAGCACTTTGTGTCTATCTTTTAGAATGTACAAACTCTGTTCTTTAACGTGATTTACCTCTACTATTTTTATGTTAAGAATTTTGCAAATCGTGTGTGAATAACTGTTTTTCCTTGATGCTTATTCAGTGAATTTTGTTACGATTCATCCTCTGAACAATTTTAATTTGTGTAAAATTAGTATTTTTGTCAAAGAAAAATTGAAAAATTTCCCCATATCAAATGGAGAAAAAAGCAATTTGCATTCCACATGAATAAAACAAAGTCAAAGTCAAAAGAGTTTATTGTCATGTGTCCCTGACAGGACAATGAAAATCTTTCTTTGCATAGCACAACAGAACATAGAAGGTATTGACTACAATTCTATTCATAAATACACCCATGACTTAATAAATTAATAAAGTGCAAATAACAGATGGAGGGATATTAATGTTCAGAGTTCCGAGCCAGGTTTAATAGCCTGATGGCTGTGGGGAAGTAGCTATTCCTAAACCGGGTTGTTGCAGTCTTCAGGCTCCTGTACCTTCTACCCGAAGGTAGCAGGGAGATGAGTGTGTGGCTAGGGTGGTGTGGGTCCTTGATGATGCTGCCAGCCTTTTTGAGGCAGCGACTGTGATAAATCCCCTCGATGGAAGGAAGGTCAGAGCCGAAACATGGACCTGCACATAAAATAATCTGTGATGCCGTAGCAAAGGTGTTCAGTGAATCATTTTATTAGTGTCATAGAGTGATACAGTGTAGAAACAGGTCCTTTGGCCCAACTTGTCCACACCGGCCTACATGTCCCACCTGCCTGCATTTGATCCATATCTGTCCTATCCATGCACCTGTCTAACTGTTTCTTAAACGTTGGGATTGTCCCAGGCTCAACGACCACCTCAGGCAGTCTCAACAGCCTCCTCTGTTCCATACATCCACCACCCTTTGTGTGAAAAAGTTATCCCTCAGATTCCTATAAAATCGTCTCCCTTTCACCTTAAACCTATGTCCACTGGCCCTCGATTCACCTACTTGGACAAGGTGTTCAGTGAATCATTTTATTGTTGACGGATGACACATAGATCCTCCACTGAATCTGGAGTAACCATCTGTTACTTCTGAAGATGGTTAATATCAGCCATGCCTCGTGCATTAGTAGCTAAACATTTTTGATCAATCAGGATGGATGAGGTTTGACTTTCAGAAAATGCAGGAAGATACTAACGTGATTTATGGTGAATCGATGAGATACAATCTTGGTTATATGTTTACAAAATTGCTTTTCGTTGTCTTTGCCGTCCAAGGTCAGACCCATTTTTCAAAAAAAAATTGCCAGTTCTGAGACGCTTATGCTGTTGGCTGCAATATTATGTAAATAAATCTATCTGCATGAAATTTGCAGAGGGAAAAATATTTTTACACTTGTACTTTTGATTACGTTGTGCTCTTCAAAATGAGGGATCTTAATATTCCGTTGAGACTCTTACCATTTTGGATATATGCCAGTCTTAGTACATGGGCATGGTGAAATGTTCATAAGTGTGTCTCTGCCTCTAATTGTGTGTATAGGGTCAATGTCTTAATGACAAGTTTTCCCCCCATCGAATTGTGTGAGATGGCAGATACAGTAGTTTTATGACAGGAAGTTGATACTAACAATGAATAGCATTCTATGCCATATATTTGGGCCTTACTGGTAAGCATATTCTTGAATGCAATTATCATTCCACCAGAATAAAACATGAACCTGTGCACAAAATGATCTGTGATGGCTTGGTCAAGGTATTCAGTGAATCATTAGTAATTGAGTCATACAGCGTGGAAAAAGGCCCTACGGCCTAACTTGACCCACAATGACCGACTTGTCCCATCTACATTCGTCCCACCTGCATGCATGTGGCCCATATATCCTTCTAAACCTATCCTATTCATGTACCTGTCCAAATGTTTCTTATACTTTGCGATACCACCTCCCTCAACTACCTCCTCCTTATTTGAACTATTCATGACATGATTTCTACATGATACTTGGGTCCCAGCTTCACACGGGAAGGCTGGTCACCCAATGCAATATTCCACCTCTCCACCAATTCCAATACACACACACACACACACACACACACACACACACACACACACACACACACACACACACACACACACACACCCTCCACCTCACACACATACACTCACACTCACTCTCACATACTTACACACACACACACATACACTCACTCACATATACACATACACTCACACACACATACACTTACACGTACTCACACATGCATACATTCGCACACACACAAACACACTCAATTCACACACACAGACACAGACTCACACACACACACATTGACTCACACACCATATATATGTGTAAACTTTCTTAAATCTATTCACACAGCTGAGCGCGACCTCTGCACTGTGGGGCTTCCGCAGTCAGTGGCACTTCCACAATCAGCGTGATCTCTGCACTCACCGGAAATTACACAATCAGCGTGACCTGTCCAATTAGCGGAAGTCACGGAATGAGCGGAACTTTTGGACTAAACCCAGTCTGATCTAATAGAGCATTTATTTCTTCCAAACTCAGTCGGACCTAATAAAATATTTATTCCTTTCAAACACAGTCAGACCTAATAAAGCATTTATTCCTTCCAAACAGTCAGACCTAATAAAGCATTTATTCTAAGCATTAAAATATTTACAATATATATTAATGATCTGGATGAGGGAATTGAAGGCAATATCTCCAAGTTTGCGGATGACACTAAGCTGGGGGACAGTGTTAGCTGTGAGGAGGATGCTAGGAGACTGCAACGTGACTTGGATAGGCTGAGTGAGTGGGTAGATGTTTGGCAGATGCAGTATAATGTGGATAAATGTGAGGTTATCCACTTTGGTGGCAAAAACAGGAAAGCAGACTATTATCTAAATGGTGGCCGATTAGGAAAAGGGGAGATGCAGCGAGACCTGGGTGTCATGGTACACCAGTCATTGAAAGTAGGCATGCAGGTGCAGCAGGCAGTGAAGAAAGCGAATGGTATGTTAGCTTTCATAGCAAAAGGATTTGAGTATAGGAGCAGGGAGGTTCTACTTCAGTTGTACAGGGTCTTGGTGAGACCACACCTGGAGTATTGTGTACAGTTTTGGTCTCCAAATCTGAGGAAGGACATTATTGCCATAGAGGGAGTGCAGAGAATGTTCACCAGACTGATTCCTGGGATGTCAGGACTGTCTTATGAAGAAAGACTGGATAGACTCGGTTTATACTCTCTAGAATTTAGGAGATTGAGAGGGGATCTTATAGAAACTTACAAAATTCTTAAGGGGTTGGACAGGCTAGATGCAGGAAGATTGTTCCTGATGTTGGGGAAGTCCAGGACAAGGGGTCACAGCTTAAGGATAAGGGGGAAATCCTTTAAGACCGAGATGAGAAATACTTTTTTCACACAGAGAGTGGTGACTCTCTGGAACTCTCTGCTGCAGAGGGTAGTTTAGCCCAGTTCATTGGCTATATTTAAGGGAGTTAGATGTGGCCCTTGTGGCGAAGGAGATCAGAGGGTATGGAGAGAAGGCAGGTACGGGATACTGAGTTGGATGATCAGCCATGATCATATTGAATGGCAGTGCAGGCTCAAAGGGCCGAATGGCCTACTCCTGCACCTAATTTCTATGTTTCTTTCCAAACACAGTCGGACCTAATAAAGCATTGCACTTTCAAGCACAGGCAGGGCAGCAGGTCAAACAACTCATGGCATTGTCATTTCATTTTCAATTAAGCATTGCACTTTCAAGCACAGGGAGAACAGCAGGCCAAGCAACTCATGGCATTGTCATTAAGGGCAAACAAATCATTTATTGCAAGTACATTGCAGACTCACAGTTCAATTGATTCACAGCTTAGAGTGACAGTCGTGGCCTCTCCATCGCGATCTTGCAGAGTGACTGGCTCACGTCCAGGCATCTGGGGTTTTATAGTCCTGCACCCCCTCCCCCCCCCCCCACCGGAAGGGGCGTTACCTTCATCATGGTGATTGACAGACGAGAGGAGCAATCATCTGATCTCAAGGTTTTTTTTAAACATTCATAACTTTTTTTATTTTTCATCGATGGGAAAATTCCACGGGGCTGGCTCAGCGGAGGACTGAGTAAGATGGGCAAATATCGCAGCGATACAGGGTAGCATTTTTTTTCCTAAAATCAATATACAGCGCAGACAGGAAGTGGTCAAGATGAGATTAATTATATGTAAATGCTTTGTTATTTGGAGAACTGGGAATAGAACTAAAAACTGGGCGTAAAAGGAGAAGGTAGACACAAGAAAATGCAGATGCTGTTTTATCCAAAAAGGCACAAAGTGCTGGAGTAACTCAGATTGACTGTCTGACCTGTTAAGTTACTCCAACATTTTTTGTTGTAAAATGGTCAGGATTAGGCCACAGTCCTATTCGCCATTGAATAAAAACTCTCTACCTCCGCTGTACCTTCCAACCTTGCCTCCATATCTTCTGATTCCATTCCTACCCAAAAGATCTATCAATCAGTTGTGCATTAACTGTGAGCAATCTCAGGGTCTAGGGTATGGAATCACAAATAATCGCCGCACCCTAAAAAAATATACACTCAGTACTACAAATAGCGTTCAGGATAGCCCATTTGGACCCTGGCACCTGTTCGGTCATTCAACAGGGTAGTGGCTGTGAGTGCCAGTTTTCATTCCTTCACCAGCATACCACAATAATGTTAACAGCTCCAACAATCTCTCTTTGCTGAACATACTCTGTTTCTGAGCTACCCATATCCTTTTGGGTAGAGAATTCTAAAAAATCACTACCTCTTGATGTCCACATTTGTAATCATTTCAGTCTTGGATGGGTCATTTTACTTTGACCCCTAGTTCTGGACAGACAATGCAGTAGTAATGTCAAGCCCTGTAATATTTTTAATTTTCTTCATCCCCCCTCCCCAACTGCTCCTCTCATTCATCTAAGCCCTGAAGAGGATAGGCTGAGTTTTTTTGGTTAAACCCACACATGTAGCCCTTGCAAACCTGCCTGCCAGAACGTTTGTCCCCCTCCAGTTAAGGTGTAACCCGTCCCTTTTGTACAGGTCACCCATACGCCAAAAGAGATCCCAGTGGTCTATAAATCTAAATTCCTGCTCCCTGCACCAGCCCCCCGGCCACACATTCCGATCCCCGATCTCCCTGTTCCTGCCCTCATCAGCACGAGATACAGGAAGCAATCCAGAGATAACCACCCTAGAGGTCCAGCCTTTCAGTCTTCTTCCTAACTCTCTAAACTCACGTTGCAGATGCTCCTTCCTCTTCTTCCCGACGTCATTTGTGCCCACATGCACAACTACTTCCGGCTGCTCACATTCCCTCTTGAGGATATTCTGAAGTCCCGGGATGGCGGGTCTGCCATATGTTGAAAGAATGGAGCGACTGATCTTGTATACACTGGAATTTAGAAGGATGAGAGGAGATCTTATTGAAACATATAGGATTATTAAGGGATTGGACACTCTGGAGGCAGGAAATATGTTCCCGATGTTGGGGGAGTCCAGAACCAGGCTGAGCTTTCTTGGAGTATTCATATAGGACAATCCCCTCCACTGTAGGACTAAATCTGGTGGACAATCTTTGTCCTAAAAGGCTGACATTCTTTCCCGCCACACCCACCTCATCCTGAGTCAGTGGCACATAAGTTCACCATCCAGAGCAAAGAGCTTCTCAAAGCATTGAAGATTTGTACATTCATCAACCTGATTGAAAGTAGGAGTAGCTACTGTCTGCTGCTCAACTATATACGAGTGAAAATTGTTTTCTAATGGCTATACAGTTAAAATGATTGACCGAGCAGTCTGAAATGTCAATCTTTTGGTTTGTTTCCAAATAATCAAATGTAGATTAATTTTAAAGTTTCACCTTGCATTTAAATTATTAGACTAAGAAATCAGCCAATCTAACAAACTAGAGACAAAATGCTGCTTTAACAACCTTTGGTCAGATTTGCTTGATTACTTTCATTCAGATTGTTTGGTACAGGCCATTCATGATCCATGAATGTTTTGCTTTATTTTCAGCCGTAGGGAACGTAACCGTTTGCGGGGAGTTTAACTTTGCCACCGACCCAGAGGCTGCTTCCATTGTCCTGAATCAGTTCTCGTGCCCAACCTATATAGCCACATGGGAATACACTCTGCGCCACCAGCTGCCTTGGGTAAGATCCATGTTTGTCAATATCCTGTGGTGGAGGAGGTGGTATGTTGGACATCTCTCTTGTAATTGCCTGCACCCTCCGGACTCCATTTGATTGGTAAGGGTGTCAAAGGTCGCTGCCCACTGAGTCCGCACCGACCAGCAATCCCCACACATAACACTATTCTACACACACACGTCAATTTACATATATATTTTTATACTTTTTTTTAACATATATATATTTACACATATATATACATATATTTACACACATATATATACATATTTATATATACATATATATATACACACATATATATTCATATACATATTTATATATATACATATTTATATATATATACATATATCTATATATATACATATTTATATATGTATACATATTTATATATATACACATTTATATATATACACATATTTATATATATATACACATATTTATACATACACATATGCATACATACATAAATGTATATATATACATATATATACACATACATATATGTATATACTTATACACATATGTATATATATATACCTACATATATATTTATATAAGTATATATATATATATTTATATGTGTATATATACATATTTACATATGTGTACATACATATATATACATATATACATATATATTTATATACATATATATTTATATACATTTATATATATCTCAAGCCAATTAACCTACACACCTGTATTTATTTGGAATCTGGGAGGAAACTGAAGGTCTCAGAGAAAACAAAAGCAGGTCATGGGGAGAACATACAAACTCCGTACAGTCAGCACCCATAGTGAGGATCAAACATGGGTCCCTGGCGCTGTAAGGCAGAAACTCTACCACTGTGCCACCCTTGGGGAAGTTACGGGAGAAGTCATGTGAATGGGGTATGAGAACGAAAAATAGATCAGCCTTGACCAGATGGTGAAGCAGACTTGATGGGCCGAATGGCCTAATTCTGCTCCGATGTCTTATGGTCATGCAAAAATAACAGGCTGCAAATGACTCTTATGGAGGAATCTTCATGATTTGCTCCTATAAAATACATGATGCAGTTGCTTTGTTCTATTTGTTGAAAGCGTCACTTTTGAAGATGTAAGGTTAGATGGGGCTGGTATTGTTTGTATTTGGGAGTGAATATGTAGGGCATTTATAAGACAGGTTTTGTATTTATTTCATGACTAAAAGATACAACTAAGTTCACCTATATCATATTTGCTCCCATTGAGACAAGTACACGAGCATTGAAGTGGGTCCTTCACACCACACCAACCAATGATCACCTGTTCACACGAGTTCTGTTTTTCCACTTTCTCAACCACTCCCTACACACTAGGGGCAATTTAGAGGCCAATTAACTTACAAACAAACCCGCATGTCTTTGGGATGTGGGAAACCGGAGAAAACACACGTGGTCATGGGGAGAACGTGCAACTCCATACAGCGCTAGAGGTCAAGATTGAACCTGGGTCTCTGACACTGCGAGGCAGCAGCTCTACCAGCTGCACCACCCCATCATTCAGTAGGAATTTATTTCATGAGTGAAACTAAACTCGGCTGATGGATATTGTTGGGGCATGTTGCCAGTACAATATGCTCTGTTGCCTTTTTGATATCCATAAACCAGTATCACTACTTGAATGTGGTGAATACAGTAGATGCGAGATCTTCAAGAGCATCCAGCTGAGCATTTTTTTCCTTCTCTTTCAGAAATTCTTTGATGAATGGGTAAACCAAGGCACTGAAAAGGCTTGCTTCATGAAAACTATCACAAGAAACAGTGGAAAATACAAAACTGTCATGCAAAATGAAGTGGAATCACACCTAGAATCAGCTTTTAACTCCTGCGATTCCCATGCAATGGCAACTGCTATTGACGAGAGTGTTGTTACTGAATATATCCGGTGCGGTGTAAGTGTGGAATTACAGGGGTTGCTCACTAGAGGGATGATGGTCATGGATAGCCAAAACCTCCTGGGAAAGCAAAACCAAGCCTTTGTTATGAAAAAATGTGACATTGAGAAATTTCAGCGGCTAATGATGGCTGCTGTGCTGTAGACCTCAGAGGGCGTAATAGTGTTTGTGGATAGGAAATTGGCTACCACTAATAGACGTCAAAATGAAGATTGGGATTTAGCAGTTACCTCCCACATTTCCATTGAATTCTTGTGAAGAATCAAACGACTAGAATGTCTGACTGTATAAATGGTTGATTTTACAAATCCAGAGTATAAGAATTTCAACAGTAGTTTGTGTTGTTTTTTTTTTTCCCCCACCATGGAGTCATCAATAATGTTCCTGACTGGACCATGACCCTAATCACAGACTTGCTATCCCACATCATTCTCCACCTTTTGCAGGTAAAGTGGACTGCTGGAAAAGCAAAATAAAACCAGAATACTAGGCATATACAAGCAGGCTGCCTCAAATCCTATGATTTTGGTTAGGCTGCATTTGGTGTATCGCATTCAGTTCTGGTCGCCCCACTAGAGGAAGGATGGGGAAGACTTGAAAAATGTGCAGAGGAGGCTTACTAGAATGCTGCATTGATTAGGGGGCATTAGTTACAATGAAAGGTTGGGCAGACTTGGATTGTTTTCTCTGTAACACGAAGATGAGAAGACCTGATAGCAAAAAATAGACGATAGACACAAATGCTGGAGTAATTCAGCAGCATCTCTGGAGAGAAGGAATGGGTGACGGTTCTGGTCGAGATTCTTGTACAGACATTCTTCAGAAGAAAATAGTCTGTCAAGGAGCCAGCTGCAGATGGAGGCACTCAGGCCAAAGTCCAGAAGTGTAAGGATGAGCTTATTCAGTATTATATTTTAGTTTAATTTAGAAATAGCGTGGATATGGGCCCTTTGGCTCATTGAACCTGCTCCAACCAACGACCACCCTATTTCTATACTAAACACTAGGAACAATTTATTCACAAGATGCTAATTAACGTACAAATTTCCATGTCTTTCGAATGTGGGAGAAAACAAGAACATTGGTTAAAATTGTACAAGGCATTGGTGAGATCAATTCTGGGGTATGGTGTACAATTTTGGTCGCCTAATTATAGGAAAGATGTCAACAAAATAGAGAGAGTACAGAGGAGATTTACTAGGATGTTGCCTGGGTTCCAGCAACTAAGTTACAGAGAAAGGTTGAACAAGTTAGGTCTTTATTCTTTGGAGCGCAGAAGTTTAAGGGGGGACTTGATTGAGGTCTTTAAAATGATGAAAGGGATAGACAGAGTTGACGTGGATAAGCTTTTCCCATGGAGGGTAGGGAAGATTCAAACAAGAGGGCATGACATGAGAATTAAGGGACAGAAGTTTAGCGGTAACATGAGGGGGAACTTCTTTACTCAGAGAGTTGTGGCTGTGTGGAATGAGCTTCCAGCAGAAGTGGTGGAGGCAGGATCGATTTTAACATTTAAAAGTAAAGTGGGTAGGTATATGGACGGGAAGGGAATGGAGGGGTATGGTCTGAGTGCAGGTAGATGGGACTAGGGGAAAATAAATGGTCGGCACGGACTGGAAGGGCCGAGAAGGCCTGTTTCCGTGCTGTAATTGTTATATGGTTAACATTCTGAAAAATCCACGCAGTCACAAGGTAAACGTACAAACAGCACCTGTAGTCAGGTTCAAACCAAGGTCTCTCGAGCTGCAAGGGAGCAACTCTACTACTGTAACACGGTGCTGCTCCTATAGGGATGCGAGTGAGGCCTCAACTGAATAACAGTGTTAAGTTGATATGGTGCAAGAAAATTGCTGGTTCATCAGGAACGCAAATACCAGACGTGATGGGGGAAAAAAAAGGCAGGTGTTTCTTCATCTTCAGCAGTTGCAGATGAAGTGAGAGGGAAGGACGTGATGGTGTTGTCAGAGTTAGAATATGCCGCCAGGAAATCCCATTCAGGGTGTTGAACAGAAAAAGCAGATGGGTTTGATGGTTTGGGGACTCGGCAGGAAAGGTTACACAATGGGGCCATCCATCATGTTGTTGAATGGTGGAACAGGGCCAAGTGGCTATTTGTATTGTTCTTGTGTCTGATTTACACAATGTCAGACATTGGTGGATTTGTATTGAAGTAATATTGGCAAAATTACAAGATAGGTTAGTTGGGAAGGTAGAATGTTCCAAATGGGCTCATAAGTTGTTGGAGCAGAATTGGGCCATTTGGCCCATCAAGTCTACTCCGCCATTCAATCATGTCAGATCTATTTTTCCCTATCAACTCCATTCTCCTGCCTTCGTCCCATAACCCCCGACAACCCTACTTGCCAAATATCTGTCAATCTCCACTTTAAAAAAATATCCATTGACTTGGCCTCCACAGCCATCTCTGGCAATGAATTCCACAGATTCACTCTGAATAAATAAATCCCTTCTCATCTCCTTTCTTAAGCTATGTCCTCTTATTCTGAGGGTATGGCCTATGGTCCTAGAGTCTCCCACTAGTGGAAACATCCTCTCCACATTCACTCTATCCATGCCTCTTTTCCAGGAAGTTTAAAGAATTGACATGCATTAGTTCTACAAGATCAGAAGCCACATGGTTTAAAAAAAATGAATGAGATCAGTTTCTCCCATGGTCAGCTGCTTTACCAATTAGCATCTCTTCCCATTCTACTTTCCCCCGGTCCTATCACACTATTGCAAAGGTGTTACAAACATAGAAAATAGGTGCAGGAGGCCATTCGGCCCTTTGAGCCAGCACCGCCATTCATTGTGATCAAGGCTAATCTTCCACAATCAGTAACCCGTGCCTCCCCATACCCCTTGATTCCACTAGCCCCAAGAGCTCTAACTCACTTTTAAATTAATCCAGTGAATTGGTCTTCTGTGGCAGAGAATTCCACAAATTCACAACTCTCTGGCTGAAAAAGTTTTTTCTCATCTCAGTTTCAATGGCCTCCCTTTTATTCTTAGACTGTGACCCCTGGTTCTAGACCTCCCCCAACATTGGGAATATTTTTCCTGCATCGAATTTTTCCAGTCCTTTTATAAGTTTTTATAAGATCCCCTCTCTCATCCTTCTAAATTCCAGTGAATACATAGAAACATAGAAATTAGGTGCAGGAGTAGGCCGTTCGGCCCTTCGAGCCTGCACCGCCATTCAATATGATCATGGCTGATCATCCAACTCAGTATCCCGTACCTGCCTTCTCTCCATACCCTCTGATCCCCTTAGCCACAAGGGCCACATCTAACTCCCTCTTAAATATAGCCAATGAACTGGCCTCAACTACCCTCTGTGGCAGAGAGTTCCAGAGACCCACCACTCTGTGTGAAAAAATTCCTTCTCATCTCGGTCCTAAAGGATTTCCCCCTTATCCTTAAGCTGTGACCCCTTGTCCTGGACCTCCCCAACATTGGGAACAATCTTCCTGCATCTAGCCTGTCCAACCCCTTAAGAATTTTGTAAGTACAATACAAGCTCAGTCTTCCCAATCTTTCCTCATATGACGTTCCCGCCATCCCAGGGATTAACCTCGTGAACATATGCTGCACTCCGAAAAGCGGTCTCCCACCAGGGACCCGCGAGCTCCCGATGCCATTGTCCACCGGCTGGAGCCTCCGAATCTCCGGAGTCGGGCCGCAGCAGCGCGCCACCACAGCTCCTCCCGTTCTGAACTCGGCCAGCGTGCGATGGTGAGTAGCCCGCAGGCTCCGCGACTGGAGCCCCAGGTCGCTCCGGGTGGAGGCCACTCGACGGTGCCAGGCCCCAACGACGACGGAGGCCCGACAGAGCAAAGGTCGGGTCCTCCTTACAGGGAAAAGATTTTAAAAGATTCCCCACCCACTCCCCGCATACCCAGTTAAAAAACCCCCCCACTATAACTACACTCAAACGAGACAAAATTTTTTTTAAAAGACAGACAGACTGCAGAGGCCGCTGCTACGTGTGTCGCGCCGCCCACCCGTTTCTCTGCCTGCTGTACCTGCATGTTTACTTTCAGTGACTGGTGTACAAGGACACCCCAGTCTCGTTGCTCTTCCCTTTTTCCTAATCTGACATCAATGAGATAATAATCTGCCTCCTTGTTCTTGCCGCCAAAATGGATAACCTCACATTATCTACATTATACTGCATCTGCCCCCCTCACTCAACCTGTCCAAGTCACCCTGCAACCTCCTAGCATCCTCTTCACAGTTCACACTGCTACCCAGCTTTGTTTCATCTGCAAATTTGCTAGTGTTACTTTTAATTCCTTCATCTAAATCTTTTATATATTTTGTAAATAGTGGTGGCCCCAGCCACTCGCCACTGCCTGCCATTCTGACAGGCACCCGTTTATTCTTACTGTTTCCCATCTGGCAACCAATTCTCTATTCATGTCAACGCCCTACCCCCAATACCATGTGCTCTAATTTTGCCCACTGATCTCCTGTGTGGGACCTTATCAAAGGCTTTCTGAAAGTCCAGATACACTACATCCACTACATCACCCATTTTACTTGTCACATCCTCAAAGAGG
Source organism: Raja brachyura (assembly GCA_963514005.1). Next base: position 16,298,206 of record OY740786.1, on the reverse strand, counting down.
ATGATAGAAGATTAGTCAAGCTGGATTTCCCCTTCATAAATCCATGCTAACTTGAACCAATCCTTTTACTGCTATCCAAATGCGCCCTTATTACTTCTTTAATAATTGACTCCAGCATCTTCCCCACCACCGATATCAGGCTAACTGGTCTATAATTCCCCGTTTTCTCTCTCACTCCTTTCGTGAAAAATGGTCCACAATTTCTAGAGCCACCTCCTTGAATACCCTGGGATGCAGACCATCAGGCCCTGGGGATTTGTCAGCCTTCAGTCTCCCCAATACTATTTCTCACTTAATGCAAATTTCTTTCAATTCCTCTCTCTCCCTAGATGATCTGTCCTCTAGTACATCTGGGAGATTGGTTCTGTCTTCTTTAGAGAAGACACAACCTGTTTAACTCTTCTGCCATTTCCTTGTTCCCCATAATAATTTCACCTGTTTATGCCTTCATGGGACCCACATTTGTCTTTACTAATCTTTTTCCCTTAACATACCAAAAGAAACTTTTACTATCCTTCTTTATATTCTTGGCGAGCTTACCTTCGTACTTCATCTTTTCACCGCGTATTGCCCTTTTTGTTTCCTTCTGATGTCCTTTGAACATTTCCCAATCCTCTGGCTTCCCGCTACTCTTTGCTGTTACACACATTTTTGTTTAGTTTTATACCGTCCCTAACTTCCCTTGTCAGCCACTGTTGCCTCTTACTCCCCTTAATCTTTCTTCCTCTTTGGAATGAAATGATCCTGCATCTTCTGGATTATGCCCAGAAATTCCTGCCATTGCTGATCCACCATCATGACCAGCTCCTCTCTCATGCCTTCATAGTCCCCTTTATTCAACTGCAACACTGACACTTCCGATGGCCTTTGGATGAGGTAAACTGTGCTTTGCAGACCATCATATGGAGAAAGGAGTGTCAGCCCTGTCTAACCCATATTGTGACTCGCAGGACAAGCAACAAAAACACTGGAGAACACACATAATAGAAAGCAATCCTCATGCACAACACAATTATAATCACTAAAACATGAATAAATATATATTTTCAGTCAGTGAATGTGATTAGGTCTTACTTCGAGGAGCTTTATGTAAGTGGGCATGGAACAAGATTCTGTTGGCATGGGGCGAACAAAATTCCAGAACAAGGTTTTATGAATGAGTGACTATGGAAAATAAATGTATTATGGTAAGTAAAGGATTGGTTCATACTGGCCAGTTCATTGGCTTATATTTAAGAGGGCGTTAGATGTGGCACTTGTGGCTAAAGGGATCAGGGGGTATGGAGAGAAGGCAGGTACGGGATTCTTAGTTAAATGATCAGCCATGATCACATTGAATGGCGGTGCAGGCTCGAAGGGCCGAATGGCCTACTCCTGCACCTATTTTTCTATGCTTCTATGTTTCTATATAAATAGATATGTCCTCAACCTTCCCTCCCTCCCATCCACTTGAAAGTTGGGCCTTGTATATGGAGGATGAATGACAGTCTAATTCTGCTGTTCCACCGCAAGGTGGTGCTAAAAGCCAGTAAATGGTCCGGTACTGGGCCAACATTCCCCAGCACAACTCCCAGCTGTTTGCCAGTGGTTTTTTTTTACTGATTATACGCCAACATCACATTTCTCAGCACACAGGAATGCAAAGTTGTGGTGCTCATGTATGGGAATGCACTTGACGGGCTGCGTCGATATACACGTGGCAGAGGAGCTCATTGATTTGGGCTTGAGCTTCCAAATCAGATTTGTTTCTATAATTTTTTTTTCAAAAGGATGTTTAAGGTCTTTAAAAATTTATATTAATTCGATTTTCAATGTTTCCGTCACAACCAATTAATCCAGGGGCAGTTAGATTTTTTTCCCCCATGGTTGTGGGTGGGTCTTATTCCAGAACTGCTGACAACAACCAATGGGGCAGCGAATAATATCAATGAGGAATCGACAAAATGCAGTTTCTGAAAAACTTTATTTATCTCAAAAAGTACAACCCAGAGAATCGTGTTTCAATCAAAGAACACAAAGTGGGATCTCACTGCCTTCATAAACGTTGGGTCTGCGTTCTCCAACAAGAGTAAACAGCGATCAGCAGACATTGTGAAGCTCATTATGATGACAAAATGAAAACCAAAGAAACTGATTACAGCTTTCTTTCTCAATATGCACTGCCATAATCTTGATGATTCCATTGCCCTTTTAAATACAAATGAAAGCCAAAATGCTGGATACATAATTATAATCTATCGCTTACCAACACATTCCCATTTCTAAAACATCCACTTTGCATCTTAAAAACAAAGGGTTCCATTAATTCTTGTCCTCAGAAAAACAGCTGAACTTGGAACTTAATACTGGGAGAGAAACCTTTCTCCATTATCTTAAAAATACATCGCAATGCTTTTTGGATGTAATACCAAGGGATGTGCATAAAATTCTTATGTCTCATTCCCTTTTATTCTTCAAACTGAAAATAAATTTAAGATGTATTTCACTGAACATACAGGATGGCTGGATACTTCAGTGACTTCTTTCTTAAACTTGAATATGTGAACGAACAAAGCCTTTCTGTCACAACTGCAACAGAAATCTCTCAAACCATAATTATTCTATGGATCGAGGAATTGTTTACAGCGGATACGAATTATAATCACGTGGCAGGAAGCGAAAATAGTGATAAGTTTATGGCTGAGAGCTGGATCCCTGAACCAGGAACACTCGCTCACTAATCTCTTTGTGCAATTCCAATTAATGTGTGCTGGAGTTGTGCAAAGGATCCCGAGCGAAGGGGTTTCTGAATTACAAGGCTCTGCTTCATCAACATTTCATTTTAAGCGGTGTCATACTGTGCTTGTAGTTGGGTTCTGTGCATCACCTACAGCTGCAGACGTCAGCACATTAGTTCTCGTGAGGAAAGTTAGAATTATTTGACCAGGGATCAGAACTTCGCCTTCCAGGCGTGGGTCTCCAAATGTTGTCGAGGTTTTTCCAGGGATCAAACATCCGTCCAAGGTCTTCTATCAGGCCAGGTGTTGGGTTTTCCCCTCCAATAAGATCGACACTTGCCATCGCGTTGCTGCTTGGTGGAGTGTTGAAAGTCAGGCTGTTGTCTCGACAGGTGGACCAAATCGGGTTGCTGAAAGGAGTGGTGGACCAAAGGCTGTTGCTGGAGTTACCCAAAAGGATTGACTGAAATGTGAAATACAAGTTCATTTTAAAATGTTATACACGCCAATCAGGCTGGTTGCAGGAGCAAGGATACTTTAATCCACATCTAATAAAGACACAATTAAAAGGCAAAAAATGCTTGGAATACACAGCCCAGCTGCTATTCATTATTCAGACACAAGCAGCTGAAAAACGGCAAATCATTCACAGTTTTCACACTTCAATTTCAGGCCGTGTGCTCTCAACTTTCTTAAAGGAAGCTCTCGATTGCAACCAGTACGCTGTTTTACAGGCAGGCACCAATTGTACAGTACAGACCCATTAACAAAAAAAGCAGTAGTCAATGCACCCACTGTTCTGTGGAGCCGATGTATTCCAGGCTTCCACAGCGACAGTGGAGGGATTGGGATTTATTTCAAGTCGACATGGTGTGGGTCTTGAAGTGGGAAACGTGCGAGTGTGCTTGCTGCCAGACATCCCAGGTGGATCATGGTTTTAAGGGGTGCTAATGAAGCTCTGTGTTGCATTTTACAGAGGTACACACTGTAGCGAGTTTGTCAATAGTGGTGGAAGTGAATGCGTGAAGACGGGCTGGCAATCACAGGGGCTGCTTTGAGTAGGACTGTGTGATGCACCTCTCAAATTGACAAAGCAATGCTTATCCATGCAAACAGAGTCATTCACCGTGCTCTTGAAGTGCCGTGGAGCTGGTGAAAAAGCATTGGAGGCTCAAGATGCAAGCCACTAATCACTGGACACCTAACCTCTGGCCTGTTCTTGCAGTTATCACTGTACACATTTCCGTCAACAGTGATCTCTAGGATCTTGAAGGTAGGGATTAAGAACAGCCACAATATCATGGATAGGTAGGCGTCTTGCTGGCTGGGCTCAGTGGATGCTTGCCACAGGCAAATTTGCAAATCTCATTTAGTTTTTATCTATGAACTTAAAACTCATTGCACAAATACAAAATACACATCTTCATTCTTTAGACATCGAAAATCAATTCCCTCAAGTCGCCTATTTAAAAAAATGATAATAAAAAATTTAAATCACACAAAAACTTTCCCTCTGCAAATGAATTGTTGGCAAAAATCAAATTGGAACTAGCACTGACACCAAGTTACCTGCATGGAATTACTTACTGGAGTTGAATGAGTTGGAGAGACAGTACTAGTTGGCCAGCTATTTCGAGCATCAGCTGATGTATCCCAAATTGATGTAGATGGAGCACTGTAATCAGGCCAATTATGGGCAACTTCTTGATTGATAAAGGTGGCTCTTGAGAGTACATGCGAGCTGAAGACCTCTGGAGGAGAACAACAATGCACATCAGCCATCCTTATTATCATAATGCACATGGTAATTATGTTTATTCTCCACTGAAACATTTTTATTCTGTAACATCTTATTTACTGCTCAATTGTGTTGGTTTCATTGTGCCACGGAGTTTGAATGCTGCCACCAGGAAAGATCAGTACAGTGAAAAGTACAGAAAGTGTTGGAATAACTCAGTGGCTCCGCTGCCTTACCCACCGAGTTACTCCAGCAATTTGATAATTTTTTTTTGTAAGACAGCATCAGCAGTTCCTTGTTTCCACAGTAAAAAAATACACTTGTTATATTCAAAAGTCTCAATCAATTGTGGCTAAAATTACCCAGCCCAAAATTCACATTTTCCATCACATTTGTATATGGGAAGGAGGATAAAAATGATTTAAAAGGCAGGTCATTTCCTCAAACCAGCAAGTTTGATTCGAGAACATCTCTGCCCAAGACCACATGAAATTGCAGCGAGTTGTGGATGTAGTCCAGTCCATACAGACTGGATTCACGCCAATGACTCCATCTACACGTCACGCCACCTCGGATAAGCACCCAACACAATCAAAGACTTGTTCCACCCCGGTCATTCATTCGTGTCCCTGGTCCTGTCTGGCAGAAGGTTGAGAAGAATGAAAGCACGCATCACCAGGCTCAGGAACAATTCATTCCCCTCTGTTATCAGGCTTCTAAATAGTCCTTCCATAAGCTAGGGTATTGTCAGATTCACCTCTACTCCATTGCAGTCATTGGACTTTGTCTATGAGACTGATGCTTTACATTGCTGAGAACGATATTCTGCATACTTTGCTCTTTCCATTGTACTTGATTGTATTTATGTATAGTATCCGGTCCATCTGTTTGGAAATCATGCTAAACAAAGCTTTTCATTGCATCTTGGTACACATGACAATAATAAACACAGACCTAACCCAGTCATGAGGCAATATCTACATTCCAGCCTCTTGAGTTCTTCACTGTCTACAAGGACATTCGTTGTTTAGCACTATGTACACCAAAGATTATAGAGGAGCAAGATGCGCCACTCCTCGGAAATCCAATGGATTCGTGTGCAGTACGTAACGGAACGTCACGGCCGCCATTTTGGCAGACTGCCTCCCCATGTGTAATCCGCTCCAAAGCTACAGAGCAGTTGCAAGCAAAGATGATAGAGGAGCAAGATGCATTAGAAAGTTATTAGATTTATTTGTAATAGATCTTTACTTACCTCTCGATCTCTCTCCCCCCCTCTCGATCTTTCTCTCCCCTCTCTTTTCTCGATCTCTCTCTCCCCTCTCTTTCAATCTCTCTCTCCCTCTCTTTTCTCGATCTCTCTCTCCCTTCGATCTCTCTCTCCCCTCTCTTCTCTCGATCTCTCTCTCCCTCTCTTTTCTCGATCTCTCTCTCTCCCCTCGATCTCTCTCTCCCCTCTCTTCTCTCGATCTCTCTCCCTCTCTTTTCTCGATCCCTCTCTCTCCCCCTCTCGATCTTTCTCTCCCCTCTCGATCTCTCTCCCCCTCTCTTCTCTCGATCCCCCTCCCTCCCTCTCCCTCCCTTTTCCCCGTTCCCCCATTTACCTCGCATCTTTCCTCCCCAGCCCCCACCTTTGTGTAGTTTCCCTTGCATTGTATAGTGCAGCTTCCCTTGTATTGCTTTAACACACACTGTGCACAAAATTACAGGCACACACAAACACACATTCATATAAATATATGGTGGGACAGATAGAAGAGCTTATTAAAATCTTCTTACAAAGACCATTATGTAATTTATTTCTATCCTCTTTTGGGCCTAAGGCATAGCAGGGCTGCCAACTCTCACACAGAGGGAAGGGAGGAAGAGAGGGAAATCGAGAAGAGAGGGGAGAGAGCGATCGAGAGGGAGGAGAGAGCAATCGAGAGGGGAGAGAGAGCAATCGAGAGGGGAGAGAGAGTGATAGAGAGGGGAGAGAGAGTGATAGAGAGAAGAGGGAGATCGAGAGAAGGGAGGCAGATAGCGAGAAGAGAGGGGATAGAGAGGGATCGAGAGGCAAGTAAAGATCTATTACAAATAAATCTAATAAAATTCTAATGCATCTTGCTCCTCTATAATCTTTGCTTGCAACTGCTCTGTAGCTTTGGAGCGGATTACACAGAGGGAGATCGAGTGACAAAGATTATAGAGAAGCCTAGTTTCCCAATGATGTAGACGCCATAGTCGACACCATCTTTGGTCTGCTAATATGGCGTCGACTATCACACATGTGATACTACGCCTTTTCCACTGAGTGGCGCATCTTGCTCCTCTATAATCTTTGATGTACACTAGGTCAGTTGCACAATGCAATAGCAGCAGGTACTCTTCCCTCTCCAAGAGAAAATCAGTGGATTTTAATTGCACCCCAGAGACCACAGTATATTAGCCAGTGCATTTAAAACATATGTATTTTGTTTATAAATGTAATAGAATCTGTATTTCAAGTCCTATAAAGTAGTTTCTGTAAAAGAACAAAGCCTATCACTGTATTGCAGTACACATGACAATAATGATAACATTGAACAGTACAGCAAGCCCGTTGGCCCACAATGCCTGTGCCAAGCAAGATACCAAGTTAAACTAATCTCTTTCAGCAAGTGATCCGTGTCCTTCCACTCCCTACATATTTATGTGTCTATCTAAAAGCTTCTTAAACTCCACTATTCTATCTGCTGCTTGCACCACCACCTCTGGCAGCACGTTCCAGCCAAGCAATTTAACCCCTTCCTAGAAAGGCAAAATATAATTGATAAACATGATGAGCGTTTGTCGGCACTGGGCTTGTACTCACTACAGTTTAGTAGAATGAGTGGGGACCTCATTGAAACAAACAGAATAGTGAAAGGCGTGGATAGAGTGGATGTGGAGAGGATGTTTCCACTATTGGGAGAGTCCAGGGCTAGAGATCATAGCCTCAGAATTAAAGGACGTTCTTTTAGGAAGGAGATGGAGAAATGTCTTTAGTCAGAGGGTGGTGAATCTGTGGAATTATTTGCCACAGAAGGCTGTAGCAGCCAAGTCACTGGATATTTTTAAGGCAGAGATAGATGAATTTTTGATTAGTACAGGTGCCAGAGGTTACGGGGAGAGATAGATCAGCCATGATTGAATGGCGTAGTCTTGATGGGCAGAATAGCCCAATTCTACTCCTGTCACTTATGACCTTATGACTTACAACATGGCTGCTCAGACTATTAGACAGGTAAACAGGGATGTGGACCTCTACCATTGTTAGTAGTTGCATTTTATTTGCATCATGTTGATTAGTATTTGCATATCTCCATATCTACATCGATTCTGTATCACACTTGCGTGCTTGATAACACTTTTGCACAGAATATCCAGAGTCAACATTCAATTTATAGTAATTTGAGAGAATAAACTCTCCCTGAACTAATTTCTTTTGCAAATGCCTGATAATGCAAATATCATTATCATGATATGCATTCCCCTTTTACACCTCATGTGTCTCTTCCCAAAACCCTCCCAATCCGAGGTTTTCATCTGAATTGTTATTACGCTGTGAAAAAGAAAGGTGGATAAATGGTCACCTGGTTACACATTTACCTTTGAGCCACATTTCCTGAAAACACATTGGCCAAGAATCTGGCTGCAAGTCAAAAATGCTTTCAGGACTACATTTTAATCAATCGAATGAGACAATAGGTTTACCTGACCTACAAATATGCCAGTCTTTAATGGCATTTGAATAAAAGTTGAAATTAATGCGCAAAAGTGTAATCTTTTGGAGATGGTGAACAGATTAATGCAAAACTTGTCTAAGGTGACGTCCCCTAAGCCTATTACCACAGTAAAATACGATGGACAAATGTGAAAATCCAAGTTATTCAGTTGGTAGAAACTTTTTTTTATAATGAGACATTTTTCAGATGGCATTACATAGAAGTTGTTTCTTAATGTGCAGTCAGACTCATGTAAGAGTACAAGAATGCATAATTTTGCTACCAATTGACATGTTTTCTACGGACCTTACTTGACATTGCATTCATTGCCATCTCTTTGTATACTTCTGTTTGAACGGCTGCTTCCTGCTTTTAGCACCAGATGATGTAGAAGCCATTTTGTAAGCCTCCCTCACCCTCTCTCGCTCTCTCTCCCTCCTTCCACTATTTTTCTCCCTCTTCCTTTTTTTTCCCCTCTCTTATTCCCTCCCTCCCCGAAGAGTCTGTGACCCATAGCGCTGTGGCCATCGCGCAATGCGTAAAGCCCACAGCGCTATGTTTAAAGGCAATAGCGCTCCAGCTGGCAGCGCTATAATTAGAACCCATAGCGCTGTCAGTTTAAATTCCCACGCGTTAAACTGACAGTGCTCTTTAAACCTGTAGCGGGACAGGCAGATCAAAGCTTAAAAAAAATAATTATCCAGATATTCAAATTTAAAATACTGATTGATTTAATCAGCTATAATTTAAAGGTACAGTATGACTTTTCATATTCTTGCATTTTTTAAGCAGCAAGGTGAAACGGGAAGTCGGGCAGATTTTTAAAAATCCGTATTTTACAAAGCAAATCCATACATCCGTATTCTTATCGCATTTCCGTACAAAATACGGAAAATCCGTACTACTTGGCAGCTCTGGATAGGGCTCTTAAAGATCATCCATGATCACATTGAATGGCAGCACTGGCTCGAAGGGCCAAATGGCCTACTGCTGCACCTATCGTCAATTTAAAAATAAATAATAATCATCTGCTGAAGATCATTGGTCATTATTTGGTGCATGTTACCATGTTAATTTCACAATAAAAATGCAAGTTATCATTTCTGCAGTTCCATTTGCTCCATTAGTCATTCGACAACAATAAAGAAGAGGGAATTCACAATTAAGTTCCACATTACCCTGTGAACTTCCAGCAGGAGCAGAAACCTCTGGTTAATTTACCATGCATCACACACCAAATTGCAATTGCCACCCTTGATCCTAATCTGATACAACCCTGGTCTTTCGTCCTCAAGTACTAACACTGAGCCACTTGCAAGTTGAAATATGTGATGGGATTTGACATAAACCTAATAGAGAAAGGCCTGGATAGAGTGGATGTGCAAAGGATGTTTCTACTAGTAGAAGAGTGTAGGAACAGATGCCAGAGCCACAGAATAAAAGGACATGCCTTCAGAAAGGAGATGAAGAGGAATTTATTTAGAGGATGGTGAATCTGTGGAATTAATTGTGTTTTTTTTTTTCAGGTGGCGATAGATAGATACTTGATTAGTACGGGTGTCAGGGGTTATAGGGAGAAGATGGATCAGCCATGATTGAATGGCAGAGTAGACTTGATGGGCTGAATTCTGATCCTACAACTTATGAATTTATAAACACACAGCACTTCTACATTGAGAATGTTGGTGAGGTAGCAACTGAATGATGGCCAGCTACGTCATAGAAGGATCAAGTCTAATTTTCATATGCTCATTCATTGACCATAATTCAAAATGGACAGTGGTAAAGCAAAAACATATTGGTATATCAAAGCCACTTTTTTTGGACTACTTTATTTAAGCAATTCTATCAAACAAATCATTCTTTAGTTTGATCACATTACCTCCAGTAAGATTGAAAGAATTACTTGGTCCAAAAGCTGAGAACGAGTTGGGTGGAGCAAACTCTGAAGTGCAGTTCGCATTAATACTGCATGGACTCAGCAAACTGGAGCTAAAATGGAAGGAAGAAACAATGAACATTTTTGTTTTTGCACCATGCTCGGCATCAAAATAGTTAATGCTCATCTCTATTATTTTAAAATCTGCTCAGAAATTATCCTTCGTGAAATTCTGATTCACGTACATTATCTCCAAAAAATTAGCAATTATTTTAACAAAGCTGTCATTTGGTACTGTAATTGAAAGGGTCCAAAGAGTAATATTTTTCCTATTCAATGTAAAACTTAAATCAATTAGACTGAAAATTATGTACCTGTTATCAGACTCATCACTGTCAAAAGAAGCAACACTAGGACAATACGGAATGTTGCCACATGCTTCAGCTTTGTTCAAGGGTGCTTTCATTGGACCAGTGCTACCTGCAAATATTAAAAAGAAACGGAACTGAATATTCAACATTGTGTTTGAGCAGGTCACAACAAAGACGTGGACAGGTTTTCTCCTTGTTCACAGTTCCAATGTTTAGCAATGTGGAAAAGGTTAATACCTGGACTCTTGTCGTAACCCGCAGCCACTGCAGCAAAAGTGGGATTGCCATTTTTGCCAGGGAGAGATGCTGTTTTTGTGATTTTGGATTTACCACCATTTGCTGATTTAATACAGTCACTGCAAAAAAAAAAAGAACAAATCAAAATACATTCAGAAATTCCAGAGCACAGTTTCGGTGTAAAATTAGTTGCATGCAGTTCATAAACATACAAAAAAAACCCGCATACATTCAGGGATGCGGAGAAATTATATTTAATAATTTTCATCAAAGATTATAGAGGAGCAAGATGCGCCACTCAGTGGAAAAGGCGTAGTATCACATGTGTGATTGGCGACGCCATATTAGCGGACCAGAGATGGCATCGACTATGGCGTCTACATCATTGGGAAACTAGGCTTCTCTATAATCTTTGTTTCTTGATCTCCCGCTGTGTAATCCGCTCCAAAGCTACAGAGCAGTTGCAAGCAAAGATTATAGAGGAACAAGATGCATTAGAAAGTTATTAGATTTATTTGTAATAGATCTTTACTTACCTCTCGATCCCCTCTCTTCTCTCTATCGCTCTCTCTCCCCTCTCGATCTCCCTCTCTTCTCTCTCTATCTCTTTCTCTCCCCTCTCGATCTATCTCTCTCCCCTCTCATCTCGATTTCCCTCTCTCCCTCCCTTCCCTCTTTGTGAGTTAGCAGCCCTGCTATGCCTTAGGCCCAAAAGAGGATAGAAATAAATTACATAATGGTCTTTGTAAGAAGATTTTAATAAGCTCTTCTATCTGTCCCACCATATATTTATATGAATATAAAAATAATATATTATGTTTGTGTGTGCCTGTAATTTTGTGCACAGTGTGTGTTAAAGCAATACAAGGGAAGCTGCACAATACATGCAAGGGAAACTACGCAAAGGTGGGGGCTGGGGAGGAAAGATGCGAGGGAAATGGGGGAACAGGAGGAAAAGGGAGGGGGAGAGGGAAGGAGGGAGCGAGAGAAGGGAGGGAGGGAGATCGAGAGGGGAGAGAGATCGAGAGAAGAGAGGGGAGAGAGAGAGAGATCGAGAGAAGAGAGGGGAGAGAGAGATCGAGAAAAGAGAGGGGAGAGAGAGATCGAGAGGGGGAGAGAGAGATCGAGGGAAGAGAGGGGATAAAGAGAGATAGCGAGAAGAGAGGGGAGAGAGACTGAGAGGCAAGTAAAGATCTATTACAAATAAATCTAATAACTTTCTAATGCATCTTGCTCCTCTATCATCTTTGCTTGCAACTGCTCTGTAGCTTTGGAGCGGATTACACAGAGGGAGACAGTCCGCCAAAATGGCGGCCGTGACGTTCCGTTACGTACTACACACCAGTCCATTGGATTTCCAAGGAGTGGCCTATCTTGCTCTTCTATAGTCTTTGATTTTCATATTCTCTTTAATTGCACATAATGCTGCTTCTTATTCCATGCCCAATTATTCAACCTTCAACTTGATACAAGCGTTTCAACATTAATTTAAATTCTAGAATGTGCTCCAGACCCCGCTCGAAAAATATATAACTAAAAATGCTATAGCTTTATAAACTATAATAATAATACTTTATTAATACTTTATGAAGTCCAGACAAGGGACATTACATAAATACATTGCATATAAAAGCATCATAAAATACATATAAAACCTTAGTATATCACTTATAAAAGCATCATAAATTATATTTAAAAAAACACAATACATGATTTAAAATCCAGACTAAAAAAGAAAGATCGGTGTCCTACAACGAGACAGCGATACCAGTGTCTCCACAACTGGGATTCGTAGCATGTAGTGCTAAACCTTATGTTTGACAAAGCCACGATAATTACATTTTTAGAGTAATTTATCCTGCAAATGAATTTATACATACGATTTCTTATGATAGCTTCTAAAGTACTGACTCTTGCAGCCACAAACATGCTATTAGCACTACACCATCTAGGTTTCCTTAGCAGTGTTCTCATGGCGTCATTATAGGCCACCTTTAGTCTCTGCAAACTTGTCTTTCCGTAGTTCAACCACAGGTGCTCAGTATAGAGCGGTGTGCAATATGCTCTAAACAGCGACATCTTTGCCATATCTGTACACGCACCAAACTTACGCAAGAGAATATTTGCTTTCTGTAGGTTTGGTGCATGTAACATAAATGAACTCATGTTTTCATCATTTGAGTTCATTAATAGCCTGATTAATTTCACACGCAGACACCACTTTGGCAACAATCTGACATAAGATTCGAGTGATTATTGACAAATGATGAAGTCTGACCAGAGGAGCGGGTGAAAAGGGGAGCTGTTGTTGCAAAATTTGTTACATCCAGTTCATAAACATTTTCAGCAGCTTTTACGAGATACACACTTCTGATGCAAGCTAAACAATCAGATTCAGGAACAATGAGTAACTTTCTCTTATCCACTCTGGGCAGAGGCGTTAACCTTGCCCAAATTGTTTTACAAGTAGAACATAGAACAGTACAGCATGGAACAGTCTTTTCGTATGCCAAGATACATTTATCTCATCTGCCTGTACTTGATCCATATCCCTCTGTTCTCTGCATATCCGTGTGCCTATCGAAAGGCCTCTTAAACGACACCATTGTATCAAACAAACAGCTACCGAAACTCAGCGGATGAAGTCAAGGGTCTGTGGAGGCCAAAGTCCAAACCCATAAGATTGACCATCCCTAGATCTACTGTGGTGTACATGGTTTGGTATTCCATATTATGATACTTGACGGTTGCCAATTTGGTCCATGTGTTCACTTAGCCAGGAAAGCTAATTAACCGCTAATGCAAAGAAGGATATTTGGGCAAATTATCAGGGACCTGGCTTTCAGGAGACAAAAGGAGAGATGAATAATAAATTACTATTAACTAAGCAGTTAATAAACCCATGTGCATGTTTAAAAACCATTGGTCAAGCTCAGCTACAGGATGGGATAAGGTGATACAGGGAACTGTAGATAGTTTACAAAAAAGTCAAAGTGCTGGTGTAACTCAGCGAGTCAGGCTGCATCTCAGGAAACCATGGATAGGTGACCCTTCTTCATCAGATTCATTGTGGTGAGGGGGGTGCTGGATCTCCCAGTTGCTAACCAATTTAACGGCACTTCCCAAACTGACTTTTCTGTCCCGGGCCTTCATCATTGCAGAACGAGACCCGACGCAAACTGGAGGAACAGCACCTCGTATTCTGCTTGGGTAGCTTACATCCTAATGGTAGGAATATTGAATTCACTAATTTTAGGCAACCAACCAACAAATAACCCCTTTTCCTTTTCTTTCCCTCCTCTTCCATGTGACCAATCTGTACTCGCCTCCATTTCTCTCCTATCCCTTCCATTTCTTCCTCTGGTTTCACAATTGGCACCTTCACAATCCTTATCTCACTTTGTCTTTTTAAATCGCTGACCTTAGTCCAACAATTTGCCCATCAAAAATCCCCCTCACCTGTATCCACCGATCACTCGCCAGGCTTTGTCCTGCCCCACCTTGCTTATAGCAAACATCACCTATCCATGTTCAAAGATAATACCTGACCCACTGAGTTACTTAAGCAATTTTTTGTCAGGATGGGATAGTTAACTACCCAAGAATAAAATGTCAGAATCAAAACAGAGCAAATTAATATGAGCTATTGAGAAAGTGATGGAGAAAAAAAAGAGGCAATAGTTAATTAAAAAAATGGAGTGATATACTACTATCATTTTGCAGTTAATCATTCCAGCTGAAAGGATGTGGTGCTGAATATCTTTATAAATGGATTATTAAGGATTATCAATGAGTCTAAATTGAATCCTTATTTCTGGTAGTTCTATGACATGTAAACATAGTTTAGACATGCAAGAAATTGATCAATTTCTAATCTAACAAGCATCTCTTGAATTCATACAAATGCCAGGGGGTTAAAATGACCTTGTTCCAGTCCAATGCACATTTCTATGTGAAAAGTGATCTTTGAGAAGATTGATGTGGAAAGTTGAAAAGACATAGTCAGGAAAATTGAATACCAAGGATGGCAAATATAAAATTTGAAGGAAGATATGAATCTAAGAATTTAATTGAGCATTAGATAGGGACTCTGGACAATAAAGCATGTCACACACAAGGCTGATGATGATAAAATAAATGGAAGCAATAATGGTAGAAAACAATGATACAATACATGGATAATAAAGGAAAATGGGACAAAATAAAGTCCAAGATGAAAGAAATAGCATGGAATCAGTTAATGGTTTGCAATTGAAAGATCAGAGGTCCCAGGTAGGGATTTACCGGCATCCTGAACTGCTGCCGACAAGTTGGCTGAGATAATTTCTACAATATGTTTAATGGAATATGCACGAGACTAATGATAATATAATTAAAGGCATTTTCTGGCCAATTGCATAACTAGCCATGATCAAAAAAACATGTAATTTTGAATAGTAATGAACTAAAAGCAGCTGAGAGGAAATCCAAGTGCTGGACAGGAAATATCTGATTTCCAAAGTTCCAGAATCTGGCGATACAGTCTGAAAACCGTTGTGATATTTTTCAGCACGTGAAATTAAATAAGAATCCGTATATTAGTTGGAACTGTGTCAGCATTACGATAATGGTGACTAGTTCGCAGGGCTGTGCCAATACGAATGTTAGCTTTTGATTTAACATTTCAAATTGGCAGATGACACGACTATCAAAATTAAACCAAGTTAAAAGCTCCAGATAAGACAAATACAGAAAAGCCCCACAATATAAAGCTTGTGAAGTATAACATATTTAGAAGCAATTTGGATAATACTATGCAAATTGGCAAGATTATCAAAATAATATGTTCCATCTTGGCCCAACTGAGATCAGCCTAACCTCGCTGTAATTTAAAAAACACTTGCGCATGTCTGATGGCATGGCCTTTCACAAGAAATGTTGATTTCTGCTTTCAGATGCTGCCTGATTTGATGAGCATATAAAGCGTTTTCTGATTATATTTCAGATTTTCGGTATCTGCAGTGTTTTTGATTTATGTTGGCACTGCTTAGTTTCGTTTGGATTTTGGTTATGATATGGGTAATGTTGTTTTAAACTTTGATGAAGCATTATAAAATGATGAGGAACTGATGTATAACTGCATGAGCAGGAAAACCTTCCCGGCTGTGATAGTGCAGAGGAATATCTCGCTTAAAAGTCTATTCATTTCACCCTACCCCTCCAGATCCAGACAGCTTCTTCACAGTTGTTATCAGGGAACTGAACCATTCTATCACCAATTAAAGAGCAATCGGACCTTCTATTTACCTTTGAACGATCTTTAATCAGACTTTACCTTGGGTTAAACGCTATTCCCTTTATCCAATAACAGTACACTGTGGACAGGTCGATTGGAATCACGTATAGTCTTTCCGCTGACTGGATGGCACCCAACAAAAAAGCTTTTCATTGTACCTCGGCACATGCAACAATAATAAACTGAACTAGAACTAGTTCCCAAGAAATTCCTTTGACGATAAGGATAGAAGGATAGATCAAGTTCAGACTTTAAACTTGTATTGCATATTGACCGAACAATATCAAGCTTTACTAAACTACATTAATCATGTAAAACTTCAATTTTGTAACATGCATGAGCTACTATTCTTTTGCAATGTAAGCTCTGGGCATAGAGAAAAAATAAAACACACCCACATAGATGAGGAAAAATTATGAACAGTAAACTATACCTATTGTTGACAATGCTGCTGTAGCTGGGAGCACGAATAATTAAATTGTGGGGTGATCCAAGTGGAGGAGATGGAGGTCCAGGCATAGGCGAGCTCTGTCGCTTCAAGAAAACGTCTGCATTAAGGGTCTGGATGGAGAGCTGTTGAAGACTGTCTGAACCTTTAAAACAACAGTAAGCCAGTTGGTCATCTTAAAACATCTAATTTATTCATAAAACACAATTCAGTCCCATTTCAAAGCTTATCCTTTAAATTCCACCTACTAGACAAGTTTCCAACTTAAAAGGAAGCACCAGAGTACAAAAACAAGTGAGTCACTTGCTTGCAAACAAATTACATGCCCCATGGTTCACATAAAAACATCCTTTCCTTTGGGATGGTTGCTAAATCACTACAGGTTGAAACTTGAAAATAGACAGGTCAAATCATATTTTGTCAGGTACAATGGCAAAAGTGGTGCTAGCAACAAAAAAAAAAAAAAGCAAAGATTGACTTACTGCTGCTAGACTTGGTAACAGGTACAATGTCCCACTCTGGCGGTGGAGAATCTTTCTCTCCCTCTGAACTGCTGCTATTTCCCATTTCCTGACCAGAACCGCCTGAAAGAAACTTGACCAGTAGCGATGGTCTTGCATCTAGTTTACCAGGCACTGGAGAAAAATATTTTTTGATAATCATTAGACTCAACATCAAAAAGCACGACAACTTCTGAATAATTCAACAAAAATGCGAACTGCCTACCTCTTTTTGGCAGGTTCCTTAGTTTTGGGCAATTTGTCAAGGTTGTTGCAATTTTGGATGGAAAGGTCTTACGCTGTTTGTTCTCTAATGGAGTAGTATATGGCAACTCTAGTGAACTAAACACAAAAAGTTGCAGATCAATATTAAGAAAGTAAATCGTTACAAAAGTTGTATCCATGACAGATGTGGAGCTTACCTTGATTTAATGTCGTTCTGGGTTTCCTTTTTGATATTTCCTAGGGGTTTCTTTCCTTTAAGCTTCAACATTTGAAACATGTCTGTATCATCTTTCTCTTTGATTGATGACACCGTTTTCCCTTTTTTCTTGTCCGAATCTGGAGACTAAATGTATTAAAAAAAAATTAGCTAACTTTTTTCTGCAATCTTTAGTCATAAATTTAACGCAAAGGATGTGACTATTTTCAATTTGCCTTGCCTCATGAACCCACCAAAGCTCCAAATTTTCTCCACATTAAAGATTCCTTCCAACTAGAATATGACATGCACTGTTCAGAAAATGACCTCTGGAGCCACTGAACACAAGTTACATCATCACTTCGCTGTATCCTTTATTTTGCAAGACCACAAGAAGAATCCTCACTCTCACATTTCTGTCCTTTGCTTTATTTTTATTCACAGGTTTGCTGCTTGCATCTTATGTTCTCTTCAGACTTGAGATCCAGCGAGGAAACTTGCCCTTCACCCCACCAAGTCCGTACAAACCAGTAATCACCCCGTACATTAACCTACGCACTGGCAACAATTGCAAAATTTACTGAAACCAATTAACCCACAAACCTGTACGTCTGAAGTGTGGGAGGAAACCGAAGCACCCGGAGAAAGCCTATGCGGACACTGGGAGAACATTCAAACTCTGTACAGACAGCGCCCATGGTCAGGATCAAACCCAGGTCTCTGTCGCTGCAAGGCAGCAACTCTACCGCTGCACTACCGTGTCGCTCCTTTCTACTTTTTTCTCTAAACTATTAATCTTAAATAGCTTCTAATTTCCATAATGGAGTGAAATAGAAATGTTAGCTTAATCCTGTTAGATTTGCTAAGTGTTTCCAGCAGTTTTAAAATTTTATGTGAGCCCCAGAATTTGCAGGATAGGCTGAACTCTGACTGACATGGCACTGCATGCAAAAGGATTGAGAGAAGAGATGAATGTGTCAGGCAATAGGTTTGATGATGAGGAATCGTGAATTCTCAAAAAAGTGACTTGATGTTATTGAAGCAGTGCAAATTAGAGCAAGAATTAGATCCATGTTACATTTGCAGAAATGTGGAAACTCCCTTCCATCTCTAAGGGACAACAAGATGAAAAATTCAGGCACAGAACCTTGAGTGAAATCAGTGGGGTCAGGGAAGATAATGGTAGTGAGGTCTGGTAAACAATGATTGGAGTATAAAAGAGAAAACGGAGTATTGGCTTTAAGTAGTAGTGTGGCTAAACAGGGAGGTCACAGCATTCGACAATTGGAAGGATCTTAAAAGGGAGAGGGAGAAAGACCAACAACTTGAGAGGGTGTCAGTGATTGTGGGTTAGTAGAGACAATGCTTTACATGAAGGTTAAAGATATCTGCAATATCTGAAAAGATTCACTAATTTTCTTCAATATATTCAAAAGGATGTAGAATTTAAAATAGATAATGCTCGAAAAACTCGACTTAGGCAGCATCTGTGGTTATTGCTGACAACATTGAGTAGTTCTGAGGAAATCTTGAAACTGAAATCTTCTGTATCATTTCCACAGATACTGCCTGTCGAGTGTTTCCAGCACTTCCAGCAACTGCATTTTCAATTCAGAATTAACTTAACGCATCTAGATTAGCCCATATAAAAATTTACACTTTAAACAACTCTTCCATTCGGTTCAGAACTTCAGCCAAGATTGGTGAAAAAAAAAGATTAGGTTTCAATTAAAATAAAAAAGACAACCGACCTCCTTGAGGGGTGATTCAACGTCTGGATTGGACGTTTCAGTGGTGGTGGATGAGCTGTCATCATTATCAGCATCTTTTGATTCATCCTCCAGTGGTTTTCCTTTTACCCGTTTGTCTTTCTCTTCACGTTTTTTCTGTGCTTTAGTTTTGCGCTGTAATTTTACTTTCCCTGCAAATCACAGCAAGAAACTTTTCACGTCAGTAGAAAATTCAAAAAATTAAGCCACTATGTACTAGCTTGGATTAATGCTGAACATTGGCTAACAGATTTGGTATGTAGGCTTCTGCTGGCACATGTGATTCAATTCCTTGTTATGAGCTAATGGCACACCAAACATTATGAGAGATTTTTTTTTTTTTACAAAACACGGCTGTGGGAAAATAGAGACCAAGGACATGACTTCTGTATATTTGATGCATTTTCTACAGACATCTTCACAATATAGACTGACCATCAATGGCAAGGATGATGCGAATGATAATGGAGGGAAGAAAAAATGTTCTCAATCAGTTGTCGGATAAAAAATTAAAAAAGAAAACTGATTGAAAATGTTGGTTTCCTCATAATTGTTCCCAATTTGGGACTTGAAGTTCTATAGAAGAGGAACCCACATTACCATAAATGGAGAAACCCAAACATCTCCACTAAGCAAAAAAAGGCCAAATAAAAGGTCATTGTAGCTCAACCAGTTCTTGTTCCCTGCCCATTATCAAGACTAGTTCAAGAATATGTACATCAAGTGGTTTCTGGATGGAAATTGGTTCATAAAAACATAATTTGTTTTGTTAAATCAACTTTCCATAATCCCAGAAAACCACATAAACATATAACAATTACAGCACGGAAACAGGCCATCACGGCCCTCAAGTCCATGCCGAACAACTTTTTTCCCTTAGTCCCACCTGCCTGCACTCATACCATAACCCTCCATACCATTCTCATCCATATGCCTATCCAATATATTTTTAAATGATACCAACGAACCTGCCGCCACCACTTCCACTGGAAGCTCATTCCACACCGCTACCACTCTCTGAGTAAAGAAGTTCCCCCTCATGTTACTCCTAAACCTCTGTCCCTTAATTCTAAAGTCATGTCCCCTTGTTTGAATCTTCCCTATTCTCATAGGGAAAAGCTTGTCCACATCAACTCTGTCTATCCCTCTCATCATTTTAAAGACCTCTATCAAGTCCCCCCTTAACCTTCTGCGCTCCAGAGAATAAAGACCTAACTTATTCAACCTATCTCTGTAACTTAGCTGTTGAAACCCAGACAACATTCTAGTAAATCTCCTCTGTACCCTTTCTATTTTGTTGACATCCTTCCTATAATTGGGCGACCAAAATTGTATACCATACTCCAGATTTGGTCTCACCAATGCCTTGTACAATTTTAACATTACATCCCAGCTTCTATACTCAATGCTCTGATTTATAAAGGCTAGCATACCAAAAGCTTTCTTTACCACCCTATCTATATGAGATTCAACCTTCAAGGAACTATGCACGGTTATTCCCAGATCCCTCTGTTCAACTGTATTCTTCAATTCCCTACCGTTTACCATGTACGTCCTATTTTGATTTGTCCTGCCAAGGTGTAGCACCTCACATTTGTCAGCATTAAACTCCATCTGCCATCTTTCAACCCATTTTTCCAACTGGCCTAAATCACTCTGTAGACTTTGGAAATTCTCTTCATTATCCACAACACCCCCTATCTTGGTATCATCTGCATACTTACTAATCCAATTTACCACCCCTTCATCCAGATCATTGATGTACATGACAAACAACAAAGGACCCAACACAGATCCCGGAGGCACCCCACTAGTTACCTGCCTCCAACCCGACAAACAGCCATCCACCATTACCCTCTGGCTTCTCCCATTCAGCCACTGTTGAATCCATCTTGCTATTCCTGCATTTATACCCAACAGTTGAACCTTCTTAACCAACCTTCCATGAGGAACCTTGTCAAAGGCCTTACTGAAGTCCATATAGACAACATCCACTGCTTTACCCTCGTCAATTTCCCTAGTAACCTCTTCAAAAAATTCAAGAAGATTAGTCAAACATGACCTTCCAGGCATAAATCCATGTTGACTGTTCCTAATTAGACCCTCTTTATCCAGATACTTATATATATTATCTCTAAGTATCTTTTCCATTAATTTGTCCACCACTGAAGTCAAACTAACCGGTCTATAATTGCTAGGTTTACTTTTAGAACCCTTTTTAAACAATGGAACAACATGCGCAGTACGCCAATCCTCGGGGACTATTCCCGTTTCTAATGACATTTGAAATATTTCTGTCATAGCCCCGGCTATTTCTACACTAACTTCCCTCAATGTCCTAGGGAATATCCTGTCAGGACCTGGAGACTTATCCACTTTTACATTTTTCAAAAATGTCAGTACTTCTTTTACTTTGAAACTCATAGTATCCATAGCTACTCTACTAGTTTCCCTTACCTCACATAATTCAATATCCTTCTCCTTGGTGAATACCGAAGAAAAGAAATTGTTCAATATCTCCCCCATCTCTTTTGGCTCTGCAGATAGCTGTCCACTCGGTCTCTCCAATGGACCAATTTTATCCCTTGTTATCCTTTTGCTATTAATATAGCTGTAGAAACCCTTAGGATTTACTTTCATCTTACTTGCCAAAGCAACCTCATATCTTCTTTTAGCTTTTCTAATTTCTTTCTTAAGGTTCTTTTTACATTCCTTATACTCCTCAAGCACCTCATTTATTTCATGCTGCCTATAATTATTGTAGATCTCCCTCTTTTTCCAAACAAGATGTCCAATTTCCCTTGAAAACCAGGGCTCTCTCCAATTTTTACTGGTTCCTTTCAACCGAACAGGAACATAAAGATTTTGTACTCTTAAAATTTCCCCTTTAAATGTCCTCCATTTCTCCTCTACATCTTTCCCATAAAACAAAATGTCCCAGTTCACTCCTTTTAAATCATCTCGCATCTCGTTAAAGTTAGCCTTTCTCCAATCAAAAATCTCAGCCCTAGGCCCAGTTCTGTCCTTCTCCATAATTATATTGAAACTAATGGTATTGTGATCACTGGACCCGAAGTGCTCCCCAACGCATACCTCCGCCACCTGTCCCGTCTCATTTCCTAACAGGAGGTCCAGCACTGCCCCTCCTCTAGTAGGCACCTCTATGTATTGCTGCAAAAAACTATCCTGCACACATTTTACAAACTCCAAACCATCCAGCCCATTTACAGAATGTGCTTCCCAGTCTATGTGTGGAAAGTTGAAATCTCCCACAATCACTACCTTGTGCTTACTACTAATATCTGCTATCTTTTTACATATTTGCTCTTCCAATTCTCGTTCCCCATTTGGCGGTCTATAATATACCCCTATGCTACACCTTTCCCACTTCTCAGTTCCTCCCAAATAGCCTCCCTAGATGAGCCCTCCAATCTATCCTGCCAAAGCACTGCTGTAATATCTTCCCTGACTAGCAATGCAACACCTCCACCTCTTGCCCCTCCAATTCTATCACACCTGAAGCAACGAAATCCTGGAATATTTAGTTTCCAATCACAGCCCTCCTGCAACCATGTTTCACAGATCGCCACAGCATCATACTTCCAGGTGTCTATCCAGACTCTAAGCTCATCCACCTTTCTTACAATGCTCCTAGCATTAAAATATGCACATTTAAGAAACCCATCTCTTATTCTCTGTTTATTTCCTTTTTTTTCTTTCTCCTCTTGTGTCCGAGTGCTTCCCTTTTCTGCTTCCTGCCTCCCATTCTGTCTACTAGCTTTTGCTATTTGCATCCCTCGCCCCAACCATTCTAGTTTAAAGTCTCCCCACTGGCCTTTGCAGAAAAAAGTAAAAATAAAACTGACTAAGGTTCCGGAAAGTCCCTGTTTATTCCAAGATACACTGGAGGACAGAGGATCTAAGGGGGTAGAGGAACTGAAATAAATGTTCATTAGGTGAGAAATAGTATTGGGTAGGCTAATGGGACTGAAAGATGATAAATCCCCTGGGCCTGATGGTCTGCATCCCAGGATCCTCAGGGAGGCGGCTCTAGAAATAGTGGACGCATTAGTGATCATTTTCCAATGTTCAATAGATTCAGGATCAGTTCCTGTGGATTGGAGGAGAGCTAATGTTATCCCACTTTTCAAGAAAGGAGCGAGAGAGAAAACAGGGAATTACAGACCAGTTAGCCTGACTTTGGTGGTGGGAAAGATGCTGGTGTCAATTATTAAAGAGGTAATAATGGGGCATTTGGATAGCAGTAAAAGGAATAGTCCAAGTAAGCATAGATTTGTGAAAGGGAAATCATGCTTGACTAATCTTCTGGAATTCTTTGAGGATGTGACAAGTAAAATGGATGAAGGGGAGCCAGTGGATGTAGTGTATCTAGACTTTCAGAAAGCCTTTGATAAGGTCCCGCACGGGAGACTGGTGACTAAAATTAGAGCACATGGTATTGGGGGTAGGGTGTTGACGTGGATAGAAAATTGGTTGGCAGACAGGAAGCAAAGAGTAGGAATGAACAGGTCCTTTTCAGAATGGCAGGCAGTGGCGAGTGAAGTGCCGCAAGGCTCGGTGTTGGGGCCGCAACCGTTTACCATATATATTAATGATTTGGAAGAGGGAATTAGGAGCAACACTAGCAAGTTTGCGGATGACACAAAGCTGGGTGGCAGTGTGAACTGTGAAGAGGCTGTTAGGAGGTTGCAGGGTGACCTGGACAGGTTGAGTGAGTGGGCCGATGCGTGGCAGATGCAGTATAATATAGATAAATGTGAGGTTATCCACTTTGGTGGCATAAACAAGGGGGCAGATTATTATCTCAATGGGGTTAGGTTAGGTAAGGGGGAGGTACAGCGAGACCAGGGTGTCCTTGTACACTGGTCACTGAAAGTTGGCATGCAGGTACAGCAGACAATGAAGAAAGGTAATGGAATGTTGGCCTTCCTAACAAGAGGATTTCAGTATAAGAGTAGAGAGGTTCTTCTGCATTTGTATAGGGCTCTGGTAAGACCACATCTGGAGTATTGCATACAGTTTTGGTCTCTTAATTTGAGGAAGGGCATCCTTGTGATTGAGGCTGTGTGGTAGGTTCACCAGATTCCAGATCCCTGGGATGACGGGACTGCCATATGAGGAAAGATTGAAAAGACTAGGCTTGTATTCACTGGAGTTTAGAAGGATGAGGGGGAAATCTTATAGAAACATATAAAATTATAAAAGGACTGGGCAAGCTACATGCAGGAAATATGTTCCCAATGTTGGGCGAGTCCAGAACCAGGGGCCAGTCTTAGAATAAAGGGGACGCCATTTAAGACTGAGGCGAGAACAAACATTTTCACCCACAGAGTTGTGAATTTGTGGAATTCCCTGCCACAGAGGGCAGTGGAGGCCAAATCACCGGATGGATTTAAGAGAGAGTTAGGGGCTAGTGGAATCAAGGGATATGGGGAGAAGGCAGGCACGGGTTATTGATTGGGGACGATCAGCCATGATCACAATGAATGGCGGTGCTGGTTCAAAGGACCGAATGGCCTCCTCCTGCACCTATTTGCTATGTTTCTATACAAAGATTCTGCAAAAGAGTACATCATATTATATTAATGTAGCTGCGTTAGATAAAAAGCAAGGAATTCAGACTTGCCTATAGAACAATAGACAGGTGTAAATGTGTTAAATAGGCAGAATTAAGAAAGTAGTAAAGATCTTGTAATGATGCGTTAACAAGATGTGGAATTTCCCACATTTATTGTCCACCCCTGACTGCCCTGACAAAAGTCTGAGGAAGGGCTTAGACACAAAACATCACCCACTGTTTCTCCAGAGATGTTGCCTGACCCGCTGAATTATTCCAGCATTTTGTGTCTATCTTGCCCAGGAAATGAAGCAGCAAGAATCAACCACATCGTGTGGGAAACATACAAGCCAGACAAAGCAAGGACAGCAACAGGGTATTCGAGGAACTGAAGGTAGACAAAAATGCTGGAGGAACTCAGCAGGTGAGGCAGCATCTATGGAGAGAAGGAATAGGCGACGTTTCGGGTCGAGACACTTCTTCAGATTTTTCCAGCATCTGCAGTTCTTTCTTAAACATTGGAGGAACTGAGGTACTTTCTTCCTTAGTGTGGCTATGGGAGAGACAGTGTCAAAGAAAATACAACAAGGAGAGAGGCCTTTGGTCCATTGAACCTGTTCCAACAATCAAGCATCCGTTGACACAAATCTAATCTTTTATCCTTTCCTCACTCCAACTTGTATCACTTATTTAGTCTTCCTAGAGGCAATTTAGAATGGCCAGATAACCACATTGTTTTAATGTGGGAGGAAACTGAAGCATCCAGAGTAAACTTGCATAGTGATAGGGAGACCTTGCAAGCCCAATACAAACAGCACTGGAGGTCAAGACTGTATCTGGGTCACTGGAGAGGTGAGGTGACCGCTGTAACAACTGCAACAGAGCAGCCTTTTAAGCCTTTGAATATTTTTGATGTACATAAATTCTTGTTATGCAAGAGTGAAAAGTTGCCGCGGACGAACAGGAACGGACAAGGTCATGTTAGTCGTTCAGGCCGAAAGGTCTGAATGACAAATAAAGAATCTAATCTAATCTAATCTAGTCATAAATCAGAACTTCCCAAATGTGGGATTGGCTTGCGTGGCGGCCTACTCTCAACTGGCAAAAAACACTGTTGCTCTCAGTGCAGAATGTATGGGTCTTGCAACAGCTGATCCTTACCTTGAGATCTTGCAATGACAGGTAAGCACTGGGGCACTGAATGATACTATTGCACAGTCAGCCATTCAGAATGCATTCCGAGTCCATAAATAATCAATTCTAAGCAATTCTCTGTAAATCCTTGTTGGCTTTATAGGTGACTAATCCTACCAAAGTGAAAGCTACCTGTGCCTAACTGCAAACTCACCAGTTAATTTAAAAAATTGATGAATTTTAAAAGCTCAGATTTACTGACTGCAAAGAATATAAGGTAGGATGCATACGTGCAAATCACTGCCATTTTCGATAGTGATGTTAGTTAAACTAATTAACCTGCAAAATAGATCTTATTGGATGGGTAGAAATTAGAGGGATCCTTTCAAATGTTTCTTTCAAAACTGGGGATGCAGATTCAATCCTAGAGATAGTTGTTACAGCCCTGAATAATCAAATCTAAAAGATCAAAGCAATCACTCCCGAATCTAACCTTCTCATGGAGGGCCAGCGTTCACAGAGTTTACTTTTTCGATGCCGGTGTTCTGTTGAGCTTGGATACAATACAAAGTTCTGTGACTCACTTTACACGGAGTGGATTGTGTTGCCATTATTAATACCACATGTGGTGGAAATCAGACCAGAGTAGATTATCCAGATATGTCAGACCAGATAGCTGCCTAGAATAGAGTCTATAATAATTGGCAAACCCTTCAAACAGAGCTATTAACTGGACAACTCATTTCCAACTGCAGTCAGTGAAGTTTAGTTGTAATAAAGGTTTTTAAAGGCAAATACAGACCAAGTCCAATGGAGGAATTTCAGAGGCAGAGCACATTTACTGACCAGAACAACATTTTGGCCAATAGTGTTACCAGTGGGAAGCTCTTCGCTTCAAAATAAACCTTTACTTGCACCGTAACACCGATGTATTTATTTTGCCACACTCAATATTTTGCCCTTCACAGATTAACCTCATCAACAAAGCCCAGTGATTTCCTACTTTCAGGTCCTTAGGATAATTAATTGGATTTTATGTTACAAGCAGCAAACAGTTGGCAAATATTTAACTATTTAATGACCTCTCAATCTATTTAGGCTAATTTATCGCCCCTCTATGGAATAGTTTCTTCTTAACCCAGGAAGCTGCATTTACTGAGCAAATAGTGCTATTTGCAATTACTATAGAAGTGTTTACAGAAACACATCTTAAGCTGTATCATGACAAACCAAAGGCTTCTGTAAAGTCAATAGACAATAGGTGCAGGAGTAGGCCATTCAGCCCTTCGAGCCAGCACCGGCATTCAATGTGATCATGGCTGATCATCCCCAATCAGTACCCCGTTCCTGCCTTCTCCCCATATCCCCCCCGACACCCTATTTTTAAGAGCCCTATTTAGCTCTCTCTTGAAAGCATCCAGAGAACCTGCCTCCACAGCCCTCTGAGGCAGAGAATTCCACAGACTCACCACTCTGTGAGAAAAAGTGTTTCCTCGTCTCCGTTCTAAATGGCTTACTCCTTATTCTTAAACTGTGGCCCCTGGTTCTGGACTCCCCCAACATCGGGAACATGTTTCCTGCCTCTAACGTGTCCAAGCCCTTAACAATCTTATGTTTCAATGAGATCTCCTCCCATCCTTCTAAACTCCAGAGTGTACAAGCCCAGCTGCTCCATTCTCTCAACATATGACAGTCCCACCATACCAGGAATTAACCTTGTAAACCTACACTGCACTCCCTCAATAGCAAACATGTCCTTCCTCAAATTAGAGGACCAAAAACTGCACACAACACTCCAGGTGTGGTCTCACTAGGACTCTGTACAACTGCTGAAGGACCTCTTTGCTCCTATATTCGATTCCTCTTGTTATAAAGGCCAACATGCCATTCGCTTTCTTCACTGCCTGCTGTACCTGCATGCTTACTTTCATAGACTGATGTACAAAGACCCCCAGATCCCGTTGTACTTCCCCTTTTCTTGCAGTGGTTTTTGCTGTTCTTTGAATCTCCTGGAATGGGCGCAAGGTGAGGGATTAGGCTCTGGAAGGATGGAATGTACAACACTATTCAGGGAACTCTATAACCACTGGGGTAAGTATAATGACTAATGAGTGTTCAGTCATTTCACAACTGCTTTGCAGCAAGAGCAAGACCACAACCTTGTCTAGGCTAATAAGTGATGAACATTTGTTGTACAAAAGAGCTACAATGTACACCTCACCATCTCCGATTGATAATAATGTTGCAACAAATACTAAAATCCCATCAATGTCCTGGACGGAACAAATTACAATGCTACTTCAGCAAGGATCTATTATGGACTTAGATTGCACCACGTACTTACATTTGCACTATTATGGTTGGTTTACCTTGTGTTAATTATAATTTATTGTAAGATTGATTATTGTACATTTATTTGTTGTGTTATTGCATTAATGGGCCAATTAAGCTGCAGCAAAGAATGCCATTGCTCCATTCCAGGTATAAATGACAATTAAAGACCGTTGACTCTCAATCATAATGTGGTGAATCTGTGGAATTCTCTGCCACAGAGGTTGTTGAGGCCAGTTCATTGGCTATATTTAAGAGGGAGTTAGATGTGGCCCTTGTGGCTAAAGGGTTCAGGGGGTATGGAGAGAAGGCAGGTACAGGATACTGAGTTGGATGATCAGCCATGATCATATTGAATGGCGGTGCAGGCTCGAAGGGCCGAATGGCCACTCCTGCACCTATTTGCTATGGAAAAGGCTGACCCGTAATGTTGTATGTCCATTCCCTCCACAGATGTTGCCTGGCCTATTGAGTTCCTTCAGCAGTTTGTTTTGGGTTGTGGTTGTATCAGAAATGATTGATGTTGATCTCCAACTTCCAGTCTCTTGATCAGGAGTATGAGTATATAGTCCCCCTTTCCTGCAGGAGTGCAGTGTAACAATACAGATTAAAAAAAGTTCCTGTGGAGTTTATCTCACCATCTTAAAACATTCTTCCCCTCCATCACTAGATCCACATTGCTGTATTATGCAGCATACTACATACTGTACTACATGCAAGGTGCATTGAATCAGCTTGCCAAAACTAAAGTGGTAGAAGTTAAGGAAACCTGCTTCAGAGCACTTGCTCTGACGTGGACATTCATTGCCTTCCATCAGCATCAGGTCCTAATTGTGGAACTTGACACCTAACAGTGCTCTAGGGAAACTGAGACAAAGACATTTTAAGACACAGCTAAACAAATTTTGGGTTAAAGCCTAGATGGTAGAGGTTGAATCAGAAAAATGTGAATTGAAGTCCCTCAAGGAATATAACAAAAGAAAATCTAAGAAACTGTCACTTACAGTATTGCTCTATCAAAGGTGAATCATTTTTCAGAATAGATATTTAAACTAAGGCCTCTTCTGCTGTTTTGGATGACTATAAATAGATGACCTGGTCATGATAATGTTGTTATGTCAGAGAGATGTCTGCGTACATTTGTTCTGCCACATTTTCTATAATGAAACACCAACTATATTACAAAATACTTTGTTGGCGATAATAAATATTGGATTGGTTGCAAAAAAACAGATAAATAAAAATCTCAATGTCAGCAGAATGAAGGACTAACTAACTTCAGGAAACGAGGTGGTGCACACACCCCAGTCTGCATCAATGGTGCCAAAGTGGGGATGGTTGAGAGATTTCAGTTCCTCTGCACAAGAATCACTACAAATTGCTCTGGACCAACTACATTGAATCTACGGTCAAGAAAGCCTACCGATGCTTCGATGTCCTCAGAAGTGGAAGGAAATTTGGCATGCATCCGCAACTCTTACCAGCGTCTATAAATGCACCATGGAAAGCATCCTGTTGGGACGCATCATCACAGTTTGTTTTGGCAACTGCTCGGCCCAACACCGCAAGAAATTGTACTTGTGTCTGTTGCCCAATCTATCACACAAACCAGACCCCTCCACCCCAATGGACTACATCGACATTATGCTTCACACAGCCTTAGAAAAGTAGCCAACATAATCAAAGACCATTTATACCCAGTCATTGCCTCTTCCATCCTCTATAAAGTCCACTCATAAACTAAGAGCATCATCCTAATCTCCCATCCATCTCATTTTGGCCTCATGGATGCTTCTTTTTAATCTGCACTTTCTTTGTGGCTTTAGCACTCTGCACTCCAGTATTTTCCTCTTTGCACGACCTGTTGTACTTGCCTATGGTTTGATTGTACTCACGTATAGTATGATTTGACTGGACAGCACGCAAAGAAAGTTTTTCATTGTACCTTGGTACATGTTATAATAGTAATAAAATCTTTGAGATGGATAATAAGTGCTCACCTTGTCACCTTCCATACCCCTAACTACGCAAGAGGAATGCCTGGACCAGTCACTAAGATCTATTCAATAAACTCTCACCCACCTCATAACTTTCACCTTTGTCAACTGGTCCCAACCTTTCCAGCATAATACCAGGCTTCAGATCCTCAAATGAGTCCACCCTCAAGACGTTTATTTCCTTTGCGCTTTTATGTGCTTTAAGGCATTTGATAAGGCATGCTAAATTCAAATGGTTATCTACACAGGCAGAATAATGCATTACCTTTATTTTTCGATGCTGGCGAGGGTGGCTGTTCTATAAAAACTTCTGGTGAAGGGGATTCCGGTAGCTCACATTCTCGGTCCACTGAGTCTCCAAGACCAGTGATATCAGAATCCTCCGAGCTGTGCCTTATATTTGCACTTTCTGTACACGATACAACAGGAGGCGATGGATGTGACACAGTGTTCTCATTATGTTGCTCCTGTTGTTGAGGCACTGCAGGTAATTGTGGCAATGACTGAAGTTCCGCTTGTATCTGTGTGTGCTGCTGGTGCGTTTGGTGAAACTGTCTCGATGTTTTTGACCGCCTGCTTGCCTGGCTGTGGGGTGGATTTGCCTCGGGGGCAATGGCATTTGCTTTGGTGGTGGCAAGGGAAGATGCGAGGGTAGACATTCTACCAGTATTATTTGAGTTATTTGCAAAATTTTTCAGTTTTGGACTTTCAA
Source organism: Raja brachyura (assembly GCA_963514005.1). Next base: position 16,267,374 of record OY740786.1, on the reverse strand, counting down.
AGTCGAAAGAGTTTCTGTTGCTGTGCAACTGTGACGCAGCAGAGAATTGTTTGTGGTTGGCTACACTGGGTCTTGACGAACCACCTCCTCCAAATACTGCTCTTGAGGAACTGTGATTTGATTCAGATCCAAGTGCATTTAAACTGTAGGCAGCAAACAAAGCAATGAGACCTTTTAAATCTACAGGCAAGTTCTAGGAATAAAGCAATATTTGAGCAAATAGAAATTACATATTTTATTCCACCTAAGAATCTACGTAAAAATGCTCTTTTTCAAACTAAATGTACAAAATATATTTATTATAAAATATGCTAAGATCAATAATCAATATTACTAAAGGCTATTATTATAAAGGTTATTATTTGCAAGAACACCATTAGCATTTAAGAAGGGGCACAATGAATAGCAAAACAAAATAACAGCAATAGGCATAAGATTAACTTCAAGATTTAGGAACAAAAAAAAGTATTGGATTCATACAACACAGAAATATTTAAAATAGATTTAGAAGTTTTCAGTAAGAACGTTTATGGGAGGCAATAAGTAAGGAAGACGGTCAGAACCCTTTCCAAGATGGAGAAATCAAATACTGGAGGGCATAGCTTTAAGTTGAGAGTTTTATTTTACAGATGGTGGTGAGTGTCAGGTGTCAGGAGTGGTGGTTGAGGCAGTTACATTCGTGGCATGCAAGAAACTTGGAAGACAGATGGATATGCAGGGAATGGAGACATATGGGTTAGCTGTAGACATATAAGAGTTAGTCTTGGTATCATGCATGCCACAGACTTTGTGGGTGAAGGGTCTGTTCTTGTGCTGTATTGTTCTACGTTCTAAAGTTATCTGATCGAAAACAGAATGGTCATGGAAACAGAATCACAGGAAATACAATACACTGTTATATATAGAGCAGTATTTTGTATACTGTGGAAATCTTCCCTCAAATATTTATTGATTGCTATGAATAAAAGTAGGGGCTGAATATCCACTTTGAAGAAATTATTTAGAAAACCTACTTTGGATGTCAGATTTTAGCACTTATTAAATACATTTGACTGGCAACCGTGGGAGTATTACAACTCATTAATTGTGACATGATATTTTACTGCCTATCATTATAAAGAGTAGATCTGCAAGAAAATAGAACAAAGTAGAGAAATCTAATATTTGACTAGCGACTAACAAACTGCTATCAAATCGAAATCAGGAATATATTCCAACAAATCCACAAGGCAACAAAAATCAGGTCAAGAACATTACACTTACTTTCCATCTGATGAAATACCAACTATTCTCCTGAGATCGAATGTCCTTCCGACATCAAAGGGAGGATTGGACCCCTCTAAAGATAAACGTCTTTTGAAGGGCTCCCATATTCCTTGAGCTTCTAAATAAGCTGTTCCAATCACCAAAAGGAACAAAACACTAGGAAAGAAAACAAAGTACTTAACAGAGTCAAGTTAACACAAAAATGATTCTTTAACACCTTGACTTTAACAAGTAAAATAATTCAAAGGAGGTACGGTGTCAGTATTTATGCCTTCCAACTGTACTTTAGATTCATAGCAGTAGAAGATGTATTTTCTTTAATTTATGGTACTACTGGCAACTGGGGATTATTCCACATTGCCCTTTCACACGGCAATATATTTTTGGACCTGTCTATGTTTGTCAACTCTTCGTCAACTAACTAGTAAAGAGCTTTCTGCTGGTGAATGGGCAGGTCTATTTCGAGTCTTGGTGCCTTGAACACCACAAAGCAGGTGAAGAAACGTCAAACCAAATGGAACTTCTCAGTTTGTAATTGGGTACATATACCAAGCACTATTCCAGGGAACGGATAACTGACTAGTTAGCTTAATATACTCTTGGAAATAAGAGTGGCAAGACATTTGTTTAGGACACACAGCTCAATGAGCCTAATGGCTGTTTATGCAAAGCAAGCAACAGATTTAGTTGCACCCTGCGCATACTTTACATTGCAAAGCCTTGGTTCTGTCAATCTGTAGCTTACTTTGTGCCCTTATGTTAGTGGGGTGAGTGTATCTGTCCGAGTCCGAGGAGAACCTGTGCATCCTACATTAAACATTAAATACCACAAATGCGGACTGTTGCATTAGCTGCGTTCAGAGAATTAACCACAAAGATTACAATGTGTTTAACACAAAAGTGAATAGTATATTTTGAAATTGTATTCCGCAAGTTATTAAATAGCAGCAGTTTAATAGAAGATACCTCATTATTCCTGAGACGATCACGTACAGTCCTAGTTCCCAGTTGGGTCTAGGCAGGGCCTCTGCACATGTTGCCAACATATGGTATGGGAGGGATGCATTTAATACAAATACAAATTCGGAACCTCCTGATGTGATGAGTTTTAACTCGCGGATAACTCTGGAGGCAGTGAAATCTGGTGTAAACCTGAAAACAAGCAAGATATGCTCATCAGATCACTCAAAACTGTTAACAAACCCAATGAATCAAACTGCAAATTTAACTTTTAATGCTGCAAATCAATTTCCAACAATCTAATCTCTTTACTGCTACAATGATATATTGAAAGTCCACACTTTTTTTAAAGCTATGAATTATTTTATCTTATTTGACATTGAACTAACAGTCCAACACAAGCACTTAGACAATTTGTTCTGATTTTGTTTTGGTTGGCTAGAACACTGCAAAGCTTATTCAATGGTTACAAATCATGCATGTGATTCATGGTTAAAAACGTGGCAACCTTAGAACCAACAATAAAAACATGTCCAGTACGTTTTTGAGTATGTCCAGTTAATTTTAGTTATATTTCCAAATTAACTTTAGTGCGGACAATGCCAACAATCTTCGGATTGAGCAGCTTTCAAATATTTAGAAACAAAACTAAGGAAAGGAGAAGCTTCAGGACTCACAATATAATAATTTCTTTAGAGGCATTCGGTTTTAGTGCAAACTCTTGACAGTTTACAACTTTGAAGCCATATCCTTCACAGATATATCCACTGATCTCCATAGACTTGACAAAGACTGGAAGTAGTCCTGTGTTTTCTACTTTAAAAATTCTCTTCAGCGTGAAGTTTGGCTCTCTCATTTTCATTTCTGTAATTTAAAGAATTATTTTCACTATATGCAAACATGCAAGACTTCCCACAGTTTTCTCCACAGTGACTGTTGCTGGGATGGAATTACTCGAGTGCTAGGAATTATTCACCATAATACTTGTGCATCACAGATCTAAAGAAGATATTGAACCCATTCTGCCCATGTCCAAAAGGGAGCTAACTACTCCAATCCCACTTAAAACTTTTGGTCTCTGGCCCATTAGATTAAGATGGCCAGCAATCACACTTTGAACAGGATTTCGCTTACTTAAAAGAAAATTCAGTTTGCTGTTTGGACGCAAACTTTCCCAAATATTTAAAGGGAAAGATGGAGGGCCCAACAAAATAGGGAGAAATGAGACCAGGAAACCCCATAAAAGAAGATGCACAAGTAACTTCTAATTACACTCCTCTACCAACACCCCCCACCAGAGTTGTTTTACCAGTTCCACACTTCTCCACATAGTTTCCCTCTTGTTCCCTTGCCAACAATGAGCCTACCAGGGCACCATCCTGCCTGAGGTTATTAATGGCCAGCCCTGATCAAAGATCCTATAGCGGAGCAAGATAGACCACTCCTGCTAAATGCAATGGGCTGACGTGTAGTACGCAACGGAAAGGAACGTGGGCCTTTTTTTAAAAATCCATTTCCGTAACCGGACCCGACTTGCAGTATAATCAACGTTACGTGGGATCAGTTTGTGTTAATAAATTAAAATTCTGAAAATGAGAAGATTTTACCAAATAACTTTTATTTTTACGAGGATGTTTCCGTAACCGGCTTCCGTCTCCGTACTATTAGTACGGCTTCCGTCTCCGGTAAAGATACTAATGAGATCTTTGGTGTGGAGACTGAAGGTGGTTACAGAAATCGGGTCTTAAATTACCCATGGCCGTACTACTTCTTTTTCGTCGAGTGGACTATCTTCGTCACTATAGGGTCTTTGGCCCTGATGGGTCCTGGTCTTTTGGCCCTGGTGAGACCACACCTGGAGTATGTGTAAGAATGAACTGCAGATGGTCGTTTAAATCGAAGGTTCCTCCAATTTGCGCTGGGCCTCTGACAATGGAGGAGGCCCAGGACAGAAAAGTCAGATTGGGAATGGGATGGGGAGTTGAAGTGCTGAGCCACCAGGAAATCATGCAGGTTATAACACTTGGAGTATTGTGTGCAGTTCTGGTCTAATTTGAGGAAGGGCATTCTTGCCATTGAGAGAGTGCAGCGTAGGTTCACGAGGTTAATCCCCGGGATGGCGGGACTGTCATATGATGAAAGTGGATCTTATAGAACCATATACAATTATTAAGGGATTGAACACACTAGATGCAGGAAACATGTTCCCGGTGTTGGGGAAGTTCAGAACCAGGGGCCAGTTTAAGAAGAAGGGGTAGGCCATTTAGAAATGAGATAAGGAAAATCTTTTTCACCCAGAGAGTTGGGAATTTGTGGAATTCTCTGCCTCAGAAAGCAGTGGAGGCCGACTCACTGGATGCATTCAAAAGAGAGTTAGAAACATAGAAAATAGGTGCAGGAGGCCATTCAGCCCTTCGAGCCAGCACCGCCATTTATTGATATCATGGCTGATCTTCCCCAATCAATAAGCCGCGCCTGCCTTTCCCCCCCCATATTCCCCGATTCCACTAGCCCCTAGAGCTCTAACTCTCTCTTAAATAGAGCTCTTAGGGCTAGCGGAATAAAGAGATATGGGGAGAAGGCAGGAACTGGGTATCGATTGTGGATGATCAGCCATGATCACACTGAATGGCAACGCTGGCTCGAAGGGCCGAATGGCCTATGCCTGCACCTATTTTCTATGTATCCATGTAAACCTCTCTAATCAAGAGGGAAAATATGGATCGCAAATAATCCTGCAACAATTGCATTCAAATTAGCCTCACTATGGATCGAACTCTCAGCCTAAATTGATTCCATCTATTCACGATCTTTCTCTCTTGAATTTCCCCCATGGTTGTAAGGAAAGTATGAATAGGCAGGCCTAACTTTTCTCATTCCCAATTCTTTAAATCAACTTTCTACTGTGCTCTACGTCATTTACAAATGTTTCAAACTTATGCTATGGAAGTTAATTTAGGTTAGACTCCAAGATGGCGGCGGCGCGGGCACATCGCGACGCCCTGTGTCTCACGAGAATCAGCTGTTCCATTATTCTGTGTTCGCACTTCTGGGTGAGATGCTAACTGCATTTCGTTGTCTCTGTACTTGTACACTGCACAATGACAATAAAGTTTTTTTTTTAATCTATTAATATCTTACAATTTCTCCACTAATTTGAATTTCTTCAATTAAAGAATACACAGACATACACACACACTCGCTCACAGCAACCACCAGCACGTGAATGTTTAATGCTCACATTTCCTTGCAACGTAGAATGAAGCTAGTTTGCCCATCAAATCCATGCTGGCTCACTACCTAATTCCATTTCACAGATGATGATTTAGTTTACAACCTTCTTGGTCTGCCGGACAGTACCAGTGGCAGCAAAACATTTAGCAAGCCCTCACAAGGGTATTAAAGTATATAATGCCGCACTGCCACTTGCAACCATTCTGATAATTTCATGTAAAACATTTTGTATTTTTCTGAAGTGGTTGGGATACTTTTGAAATTTCACAGCACAGGCAAATAGTTTGTGGTTAAAATCTATGGTCTTTCTTTTGCAATAAATCATGCATTTAGGTTAGAAAAATAAAGTTAATGGAAAAAAATAATATTGAATTTCAGGTAGAATTAAGGAAGAGTTATTTTTTCCTGCAACAAATTAAACTGGATGGATGGTAAAAGCACCTCATCTTGTGCATTATCTAATCACTAAATCTTGCCATTTATATGATAGCTGTAAATTGGTGTTTGCATTGATAGATTGTCACGGCGTTTACAATTGCATAAAGCAATTAATTTGTTCAAATGATTTGGGAGATCCTGAAAATATTGATGCTGTTCTTCAATAAATTCTCATGGATGAAGCTTCATCTGAGCAGCTTCTTTGGCAATACCTCTTACAGGACTAATAGTTGCAATTTTAACATTATCCTAATGTCTTTATTACTTCACTGTAACAACATCCACAATAATGATGACACTTTCAACAGCACTAAATTACTTACTATCGGAACAGTCTTTAAGCAAAACTTCGTTAATTTTAAAACGCAAAGAACTCCCTGGTCCAGGATGCTTTCCTGCCAGCTTCAGGCTCTCTGTTGTTCCTTGCCCTTGCACCACCACTGCATCCACTACTGTTAGATTGTTTCTGCACATGGTAAAGAATAAGTCAGTAAGACATTCGCGGATCAATAATGCACCACATAGCAGAGAACCTCATAAAAAACTTTCTTAATAAAATATGTAATTGCTCTGAGAAGTGTATTCATATGAACAAGCTGAATTAAAAATAATCACATTAATTAACATTTATTTAAAACCACAAACATTTACGTACAGAATCCAAAACTGTCAGTGGTAGAACCTGAAGACACTAGGAAACGAGTGCCAGAGGTCCATATAGTAATAGGACACACCTTATAATAATTAAGGACACCACTGTTCTGTTGTGAACTGGTGCAAATTTCACTGTCACAGCCCTTCTTTCACCGGGCTTTAGAATGACATTTAGCACAGACTGCCGAGCAGAACCTTCCACAAATCCAGAAGAACTTTTAGCAGAGGATGTCTGGAAACAGAAAAATAGGAAGTAAAAGAAAAATTATTAATTTGCACCAGAAAAATTTACCTTCCATCTTGTTTTACATACCACAACATTAAAAATTAAAATCTAAAAGGTACACCATTACAGAAACTGAGGGAGAGCTGAGAAGGGGAGGAGAAAGCAGGGACTACCTGAAATTAGAGAAGTCAATGTTTATACAGCTGGGGTGCGTAACTCTGCCCTTGTTACGAGTGGGGGAGGGGGGGGGGGGGGATGGGAAGTGAGAGCAGAGTCCCCCTTGTCCTCACCTTCCACCCTACCGGCCATCACATTCAACAAATAATCCTCCAACATTTTCGCCACCTCCAACGGGATCCCACCACTGGCTACATCTTCCCATCTCCTCCCGTCTGCTTTCTGCAGAGAACGCTCCCTCCGTACCTCCCTGGTCAATTTGTCCCTTCCCACCCAAACCACCCCTTCACCTGGCATTTTCCCTTGCAACTGCAGGAAATGCTACACTTGTCGCTTTACCTCCCCCCTTGACTCCATTCAAGGACCCAAGCAGTCTTTCCAGGCGAGGCAGAGGTTCACCTGCACCTCCTCCAACCTCATCTATTGCATCCGCTGCTCTAGATGTCAGCAGCCCTACATCGGTGAGACCAAACGTAGGCTTGGCGATCACATCGCCCAACACCTCCGCTCGGTTCGCAATAACCAACCTGATCTCCCGGTGGCTCAGCACTTCAACTCCCCCTCCCATTCCGATCCCGTCCTGGGCCTCCTCCATGGCCATAGTAACCCACCGTAAATTGGATGAGCAGCACCTCATATTTCGATTGGGCAGTTTACACCCCAGCGGTATGAACATTCACTTCTCTAATTTTAGGTATTCCCTGCTTCCTCCTCCCCTTCTCTGCTCTCCCTCAGCCCACTGTCTCCGCCTCTTCCTTTCTTCTTCCTACCCCCCCCTCCCCCACATCAGTCTGAAGAAGGGTCTCGACCCGAAACGTTGCCTTTCCTTCTATGCATAGGTGCTGCCTCACCCACTGAGTTTCTCCAGCACCTTCGATTTTCCAGCATCTGCAGTTCCTTCTTAAACATCATGACAGAAACTGTTGTTTGCCTTTCATGTAGTTTCACACACAAGCTACATCCCCTTTGCTCTATATATTTACTCCAGTTTGAACTGATTGTATCTGTTTGTATAGCACGCAAAATAAAGTTTTTCCACTGTATCTCAGTACATACGACAATAGTAAACCTAACCTAAGCGTACGTTGCAGAACTGATTTTTTTTTTCCCCACTAGTTCATCAACTTTCAGAAACTGTATTGCTAAACCAAACATTGTTTTTAAAATGAAACACCGGCTTAAATAAATGCGAGTTAAATGATGGGGGATTTAAACTACTCGATTGGAACAAAAATATGATATCTCAAATATAAACCCTTACACAAGGACATAAAATGCTGAGAATATTCAGCATATTAGACAGCATCTGTGAATTGAAAAACTGTTAACATCAGGTCAATTATATTCCATAAGAGCCTGATGAAAAATCATTAACCTGAAATGTTAATGCTGTTTCTCTGGTTACAAATGCTGCCTGTCCAGTTGAGTATTTCCATCACTATTTGTTTGTATTTCAAATTTCCAGCACAAAATTAAACCCTAGCTTTATTAATTAGCCAGTACAATTTCATAACTCAGCAAATCTTTCACTTTTGGAAAGTCAGTCAGATAGATTTTCAGGCAATGCCCATCCATTCTTGTCAATGAGAAACTACATTCTGTCGAACAGCATAGAACAGAATGTAGTTTCGTATTAAAGTTAGCAATCTTTTCTAGACCAAGCCACTTGGTGAACTGCACCAAATATCAAGTGGGACAGAATTGTTAAAATTGCTTGATATTAAAGAATATCATCATCTCAAAAGATATTACCAAATTTGGATACAGAATAATAGCCATGTTAACAATAATCCTACGCCAGAACACAAGGAGTATCCTTTCCCCCAACTTTTCACATTCTGCACAGCTGCCTAATCTATTTGATACATTCAATTGTTTTTTTGGAAAGCCTTACTTTCTTGGCTTAAAATCCCAATTTCCTCATTGATAAGTTTTCTCTAAATAGTCATCAAAATCAAATACTTATTTCCAAGTATCATAATTGAGTGCATATCATAATTGAGTATTCTACAAAAAAGCGCAGAGAGTAAAATTGAAGACAAAATCTGTATTGTCCATTCTGTATCAGGAATTATGATCATGGAAGAAATAAAACGGATTTCGTCTTTTGTTTAAAAACATCTTCTCAGAGAATGAAGCAGTGAAATTTGATGTTTAATATTTTCTTAGAACACCATTTCTTGAGCCACTAACGTCAGTCACACAAAGGAGAAAAGCTGCCACTCTCATTATACAGGTGCAGGATTTTATATCATCTAATTAACTTTCAATGGAATCCAAGGAGGCGACTAGATTGGATCGAATCCACAGCTTCAAAATTAACCCTCAAATGGAAAGATTTGTTATCATTTGATTAAGTTTTCTTTACTTACATGATTACTGACAATCATAAATTCAAGTGTTTTTGTATCCAGATTTGCCTGTTTGCCCAAGCGAAGTCTGAAATCAAAAATACACATTTCAGGAAAATGCAGATTTTTCTTCTTTACAAAGAATACATCATTTTAATCTAAGCATTTACAAATGTCAGATGCATTGCGAAGTCAAAATTTCTCAACATACAATACTATCATTTATATGCATATCCATCTTCACATCCATCTTAAACCTAGTTGCATTTCATCAGTAGTAATGCTGTATACCATGAGTGGCAATTCTTTGGAATTAACTAAAATTACCCAAGACTAGAGAACAGGGGAAGCAGCGCAATGATATTTCAAGATAGTAAACAGGAAACAGCTTCCCTTATACATTTCTGGAGATTACCGTTTCACTTTATATTGGCTATAAAGTTGAAATACCTCATAGGATGCTACTGAAATGTCAAAAACTTTTGAAAATTAATGCTATCCAGAATCATTTAACATATCACCAATATTTAAAGCTGTCCACTTTGGCAACAAATACTTCAACTCAAGTGCATTTTAGCATTACTCTTCTACAGTGACTTGAAGATACTTTCAGAAGACCTATGTTTTACAGCAAAGTAGTACTTTAATTTTTGAGTGTAGTTATTACGGAGATACATGGCAACTTGCAGGCTACCATAAACAAATGTTATACTGGGGAGATATCCCAAACCAACTTAGTAAAAGCAAGTTAAATATTAAGGACATAAGTATTAACTCCACTGCTCTTTGGCATGGCAGCACAAGACCTTCGACACCCACCCAGGATCTCAATGGGTGAGATTTAATTTGGGCACAAATAAGTTTTTTCCCCTGTAGCGTAACACTATTTTGTTATGGTAATACACACAAGCTTAGATTTATTTTGTGGGATTTTAACAAAAAAAACCCAACGAACAGTAGTTGATATAGTTACCATTCAAAATCCAATAAATGAAATAAAGGCGGAAACATTCAGTAGGTGAAGCAACTTTTAGGAAAGAGAGTTGGTATTTCAGGCTGAAGAATTGGAAGAGAAAATAAGTTTGTTTTAAACTGCAAAGTGCCGGTAGGAGATGGACACTAAAGGAATCGTTCTGATTGCCTGGCATGCAGCCAAATTATTGTGGTGATGAGCTGCTTTTAAGAAACTAAGGGCTTGATAGGTTAATGGTAGTAAGAGGGAGAGAAAACAAACAGAATTATATACAAACAGTGTACAGTGCTGGACAGACTGTTGCAAAGAACCAAAACCAAAAAGGAGAATGTTGGAAGCATAGAGCGGAGTAAGCAGTATGTGAGGGGGAAAAAGACAAATTAATATCTGAGGGAAGCTTCCAATTGTCTAGATAGTTTTGTAACAGCATGACACTGTGGTTACTTTACACTCTCCCATAGAGATTCCCATTGCCCTATACATCTGTATTTGCAAACATAAATAACTTGTTTTCTCACTTTTTCAATTCTGTGAAAGGGATCTCAAGCTGAAATGTTGATTGTACATCTTTCTACAAAGCTTGCCTGAGCTGCAGAATGTTCCCATCATTTTCTGTTTCTATTTTAACTTTCCAACATTTTCAGTTTTTGATTTTCAACCACTGCCTGAACTGACTCAACCACTACAAAGAACGACAGCGGATTTAATCCCTATTTAATCAACAGTTGAAAGAACAGAATTAAACATATGGTATGCATTTATACCCCGGAGTTAAAGTAGTTAAGAAGGAACTCTTCTCGGGTTTCCTACCCATCTACGTAGTACAAGTTAATTGGGGGGGAAACACAAAGGCTATTGATTGTATTGAGTCTTACTGTTAAAGAATAAACATAGGGAAATAATGTTAAAAAAAGTAAACACATACCTTTCCAATAACACATCTGCAACAAATGAAGGATTGGGATACAATGCTAAAGGAAGAAGTTGAGCAAACACAGGTACATCGGCTGGATTTTCTAAAATCAGTTCTTGTTCCTACAGAAAATAAACAAGACAACAGCAATAGTCATTTGTAAAAATGACAAACTGCAGATGCTGGGTTTAAAAACCCCACAAATTACTGGAGTAACTCTGTGGGTCAGGCAGGATCCCTGGAGAAATGGAAAAGATGACGTTCAGGTCCCAACCTGAAACGCCACACATCTATGTTCTCCAGTGATGCTGCCTGACCCGCTGAATTATTCCAACACTGATGTATTTTTATTTAAGCAATGGTCATTTCCCAGTTTATCATGATTACTGTGTGAACATTTGTATAAAGCTATGCACAATAAACAGTTTAAAAAAAACTTCTATTGACCTTTGATAAATACTTACTGAAGTGTTGTTTGTGTTTGTCAGTGGGAATATTAAATGTGTTGCATTAAGCAATGATGGCCACACAAGCTCTGATGAGATTACAGCTTGAACATTTTTTTGAAGGTCTGTATCTACTTCAAAGACAACATCCACTCTAAAAGGGGAAAAAGAGTCTTCAGAATATTCGCATAAATACACAACTCAGATTACAACAATGCAAAAATCAGATCAGTGCCATATCCAATTAAGCACTCAAATGATCTTCTACTGTTAACGTCAGGGTATCCAAATTAATGCACACAAATTTATGTTTCTATTCTAGCTGCTTTAATCTGCTAAGCAATTTGTCTAACCAACATATTACTTACGTATGCAGTGATCATAAAGAAGCACATTTCCATGTTTATGATAAGGCTAATGCATTCTAATTGGCAGCGCTGTGGTCTTTTGAGGCTAGTGACATGAGAGCACAAACCAATATCAAGACCGAACTGAAAATTATTACTTACCACAGAATAATTCTATTGAATCTATCAAGCATCTGATTTGTAAGAATACGTTGCAATCTAACTTCACTAGGAAGGGGAAGGATAGGTAAGCAAGATTTGAATGCTTACTATTTTATAAACTTGCAGGTATGAAACTAAAGCAAGTGGATTTATTAGAATCCCATTTGAGATACAAACTGCTCTGAACCTACTTGTTTGCTATTGTGTACCAGACCTTCCATGAAAACCCCCTCCAAGTTATTCCTCAATCAGCCACTTATTATATTGTTCCATCGAATGCCAATAAACATTGAGGAACAAAAACAAATCAACATTAAAATACCATTCAAAAGTTTAGATACTAAATAATTTAGTGAAAACGTTTGTCTCGAACTTCTGAACAAGACTTGTTGTTGCTTCCTCAGATCTAACTTCACAGACACATTAAAGATACATTTACCCTTTGAAACACATGTCTCAGGGATGTAGGATGATGGCATATAAATTCACTTTCCATCAGGATACACAGGAAAAGGAAATTAACTTAATTGGGGCCAAAAGAGGAGAAGGTGAATGGAAGGTGAGCCAACTTGATCTATCACACAATTAACCAAGCACATTCTGTATGAAATAATAGCATATTTTAACAACTGAAATTTAACTCACTTGTGCCCTGAGGTTTCTTTCAGTTCTGTCCATTTTTTGTACAAATTCTTATATAAATCCCAGTCTGCATCCCAAGCATCATCTTGCATTGCGAGACTGTGCTGCGATCTCAACTCCGCTAGGAAGAGGGAATGAGATGAAAGAAAGAAAAAAGTTGAATACAGAAACCACCCATTTTCTCCGAGCATATATTTGATATCAGGAAGGCGAATTATAAATACTTACATTTAGATAGAAAAGGTAATCCCACATAACAATAATCACCACATTGTAAGCCAGCATCAAAATAAATATTTGCAATCTGTAAAGAAAGGTGAAAATATCATGAATAGAGCAGTCCAGTACGAGTTATATCAAAGCAAATACAAATTTTGACGGATTGTTAACTAGACAACTAACTAAAGCAGAGGTGCAATGATGCAAGATAGTTCATATAAGTTATAAAATGCAAAATATGACATACCTTGGATCTCTTTTTTGATTCTAAATCATCCTTGTTATTTTTCATTCTCTTGTAGTAGAATCGCACATCCTCTGTTAGAGAACGTATATTTTGCAGTTTCACCTTCTGTGAGAAGGAACTCATTATATTTAAACTGTGATGAACCACCTTCCCCTGTAAAATAAATGTTGTTGGCTTATAATTGGGAAGAAGAAAATTGCAAAACACTGACAACCTTACAATTTAGTGCAGAAGTTGTTCCAAATTATAAAACTAAGTTAAACATGGGTCATTATAAAGCGTTTCTTAGTGTTTTGTTCTATTCGAAAAGAATTGCCTAAAAGTAAGCAATTCAAATTGAATTCCCTCATCTAATTCGTTGTATGTTTTGACATTTTAAAAACAGCATGAATCAACCTTCACATTTTGGAAAATTGGAATAGCGGAGACATGTATTATCTTACTGGAAATGAGCATGGAAGAACAATCTGCTTGGGTGAGCAAACCAACGAACCCACAGCAATAAGTGCCCTTACTGGGATTGTTAAAATCTGTAAACAAAAAGATAAAGGTGATATTAACTGTCAATAAATGCAAATGTCACTAAATGTAACAATTTACTAAAATTACTCTGCACCCAAATATATTAGCATTTGCACACGAATCTTTGAATTCATTAGATCTTGCTAGAAATGCACTGAGGGAGAAGACTCGGGGTCATGGACGAATGGCGAAGACAACACCAATGAGACAGCTGATAGAGCTGCTGCCTCACAGCACCAAAGATCCAGGTTTGATCCTGACCTAGTTGAGGCAGGTGCCATAACATTTTAAATATATTTGGACAGGTACATAGATAGGAAAGAATTAGAAGTATATAGGTCAAACGCAGGCAGGTGGGACTAGAGTAAATGGGGCATCTTGGTTGGCATGGGAAAGTTGGACCCAAGGGCCCGTCTCTATGCTGTATCTTTCAATCAACTGAAGATCTTGCTGCATATACAGAAGATAGAATGCAAGTTTCACAACTTGTATACGCTTTCCAGTAGTTTCCAAGTTAGATAATTTTGCATGCACTGATTTGCAATCACTCATACATGTATAATTGCAAACTTTCGCACTCTGTTTAACTGGTTAAGGCTTTACCTGTACAAATTGCAGAGTTCAGAAAGATCCAAATTTGATTCTCAGCCTATTTTTATTTTTATCTATTACCGAGATTTGAAAATGCAACGAGTGCAATGATGGCAGGCGAGTATTAGAAGATTGAGGGGGGATCTTATAGAAACTTACAAAATTCTTAAGGGGTTGGACAGCCTAGATGCAGGAAGATTGTCCCCGATGTTGGGGAAGACCAGGACAAGGAGTCACAGTTTAAGGATAAGGGGGAAGTCTTTCAGGACCGAGATGAGAAAAACATTTTTCACACAGAGAGTGGTGAATCTGTGGAATTCTCTGCCACAGAAGGTAGTTGAGGCCAGTTCATTGGCTATATTTAAGAGAGATGTGGCCCTTGTGGCTAAAGGGATCAGGGGGTATGGGGAGAAGGCAGGTAAGGAATACTGAGTTGGATGATGAGCCATGATCATATTGAATGGCGGTGCAGGCTCAAAGGGCCAAATGGCCTACTCCAGCACCTATTTCTATGAGTACATTAGGCTTCACCTTGACACATAGGGCCTACACCAACACCACTACTTCTAACCTCACCCAAATAAATTGATAATGGCATTCACTGGTAAGATTTGCATTTTAAGTCTAATTTGGCAATGCATTGGTGCATGACTGGCACTGCACCCTGGCAACAGTCCATATATTTAGGAAAGTCTGGGGAAGGCCTGATTTTAGGGGGTAGCATAGGGTATGGCGGTAATGAAGTGTCTTTTCTCTGAACGTTGAACACTACTTGGTACCGGGAATTTATTTTTAAACTTACGCGCAGAAAATGACATCTAAATCGAGACATGATTTATAACAAATGTTAAATACAAAACAAAGTTAATATAAATGGCCAGCAATTACTTGGTATTAAGTAGCATTTCACCAAACAATAAAATATGTACCTTGGAAAGGAAGCCAGGATTGATAACAATTTAAAAAGTGATATTTTCAGGTGATATTTCATATATAATATAATGGACCGAGGATCAGTTCATCTTGGAGGATGATTCAGGTGAGCTACGGGCACGTGACAGGCCGCACGGACAGAAGGCTTCCCGACGGGCCATGGCTGTGGACTGGGAACGTGGCCGGAGGCCTTTAACGAAGGGGCCACAGTCTTGATGCCTCGCGGGTCAGACAGAGGAGACGGGCCTCACGGATCGGAGTCCGGGTCAGCGGAGCTACCAATTAAGCACCGGGCTGGGGGCCAGGTCGGCACCACGGAGTGGGTGGGGCGTCGACAGCGGCGAAGCCTTGCAACGATGGTGCCTCGCGACCTTGGTGAAGACTCGCGCCGGTGGCGATGCCTCGCGGGTCGATGAAAGCGTGGAGGAAGGGGTGGGGAAGAACAATAGAGGACAAAGCGTGGGGACACTGCCGTGAGGGGGGAGGGGAAGAACAATAGAAGGCCCGGCATTGGGGGGGGGGGGGGGGGGGGGTTACGGGACCACCGTGAGGGAGGTGGGGAAGAACATTGGGGAGGGTGGGAGAACTAAGGACAATGGGGACCCGGCGTGGGGGAACCACTGTGTGGGGGGGGGGGGGGGGGGAAGAGAAAGAGAGAACAAAGGAGGAGACGGCGTGCTTTGCAACTTTGTCAGCGCCGTAGATGGCTGCTATTTGTATACATTGGGTATGCAAGTAAATAATTTCACTGTGCATAGTCATATGTGACAATAAAGTATTCCATTCCATACATGGAGTATCTCGGCTGCTTAGATATTGTATTCATATCTGTGAATAAGATGGAAACTGCAGTACATCTTCACCAAATGTATTCCTGCTTGTACTTACCTTGTATGTGGCCTTATAGTACGCAGTTTAAAGTCAATTAGCGGCCCATTAAAAGATATAGGCAAAAAAAGTTAATCACTTGAAATTTTATATACTAATTTAAAATTAAGATTTGATTCAGCTGAATAGATCAATTTATCTACTTGAGCGGCAATCAGCTTGATTGAGTATGTACACAATTTATAACTTAAAATAACCCATGTAAAGTGTTTAAAGCTTTTAAATACTAATTTTACATTATCTGTGCTTCTATATACCCTACCTCATAATCTGTTGTAATCTGTACAGCACCATCATATTGATCTTCAAGTTCCTTTGCAGTCAATTTCATTCTGAACACTGCATAATAACCCAAAGCTAGTATCACCTGCAGAGAATGCACAAGATTGTGTTTGAGTGCATATCATAGATTTAACATGCTTGATATAATTCCCTATATCTTAATCTGGAAAGAATAGCAACCAAATAAACAATCAAATATAAACCAAGTCAACAGTACAAAGGAATGTTTTAGTGGGGTGGAGGCTTGCTGCAATCTTGACCCTTTCAACAACAATGTTGCATTTGTTGATTCGAGGTTCGATATGGTCTTCAATAATTCTACATTCTATGCTAATAATGGGCTATGAAGAGTCTACACCACAAGCGCATCATCACAACCACCCTCTCCTCCTCTTTTCAAAGGTATTCCCTTCATCCTATCAGCCTCCCTCCCCCCCCCCCCCCCCATTTCATCATCTCTGCAACTTAACTAAATTGCCATCTCACTTTTCCAGTCCTGAAGAATATTCATCACACCGAAACATTAACTGTTTTTCGTCCTACAATAACAGCACCTTGTTGTTAAATATTTCAGTGTCTCCAGTTTTTTTTTAATTTTGATGAAAAAATTCCAACTTTTTCTTTAGACATTAATTACAGTTCAAAATCTAATTTCAAGCTTTAATTATTCTCCTTTACGGTTAGTCATTTAAAAGGATACAAATTACAAAAAAAATACTTCCGCCACACTGTAATATTCTTGTTTTGATCCACTCATTGCAGGTAAGGATACATTAAACAGAAGTCAATAATTTTTCCAAGTTGAACCATCTAATTGCTAAAGGAAGTCCTCACCATTGGTCTGAAGAACGATTCAACTGGGATTCTAAAGAAGATTTCATTTTTACTGTAAATCCTACCTGTGAATCCATAACTCTTTAAGCCCTATCCTTTAAAAACTGAATGTTCAACCTGTAAAGCTATTAACTGATTATGTGTATGCACATCAAACTGCACACTTCAATGAATTTAACATAACTAAGCTCTCCATGAACAAACACAAGAGGGGCACAAAATGATGGAGAAACTCTGCAGGTCATGTGGCAACTCAGGAGAGTATAGATAGGTGATATTTCCAGTTGGGACCCTTCTTCAGTTGGATGGCAGAGGGGGGACAGGGAGGGAAGAGGAAAGGAGGAACTGGAAGCAAAACACCAGGACAAATCTAGGCCGGCAACAGATTGCCTCAGATAACTGGCCTATCAGGGAATCTACCTCCCCGAGGTCATCTGTTGCCAGCACTGATTTGTCCTAGTCTTTTCTTGTGATATGTCTCTTCCCCACCCCCCTCCCCCTCCCAACGATTAGTCTGAAACAGGGTCCCAAACCAAACTTCACCTATCCATTTTCTCCAGAGATGCTGCCTGACCCGCTGAGTTACTCCAGCATTTAGCCTACAAAAGCTCTCCATTCCAGCAAACATCCTGGTGTGGTAGAGAGGTACAAGGATCAGCAGGTGCTGGTTTATGAAAAAGACACTGAAGTGCTGAAGTAACTCAGCACGCCAGGCAGCATCTCTGATCGAAACATCCCGTTGTACATGCTGTGCACTCCGATATCCTTCCAATAGTGTGGCAATCAGAACTGTGCATTATCCTCCAGTGTGATCCAACCAATGTTACATACAACTGCAAGATTATGTCCCAACTCTTATACTTGCCTCAGCCAATGCCCTTTTCACTACTCTATTCACTAACAGTATTAAATTAATCCAAATTAATTAGGTTAACATAAGCAAATATTAAGATTTACTGCGGGAACGGAATAAGGATTCTGTCAAAATAGGATTTTTACAATATGACAATTTTTGATACAGGGTTTGTTTAAAATAAATCCACCTTATTTAAATAGGGTGTCTGCTGAAGTTAGGGCTAAAATATTTACAGGGCGCAGGAAAAAAGTAACAATTTTCAGACATGGTATACTTAAACTTTGGTTGCCAGTACTGGATACGATGATGGAAAAAGTACCATTGCAGGAGGTACTGGGATGAGAATATAATGGGTTCTTCTTCTTGGTTACTTGGTCCTCCAAAATATTCCAACTGGAATTGAAATGGAGGTGGTGAAGGGAGGGGTTTAGCCAGAGAGGGTTATTGGGAAGAAAGTGCCATTTTAAATTTAGTTGCAAATTTAGTGGGCATGCATTTGAAATACTTTATAAATATTTTTTGAAATGTGTAAAATTAAATGTTAAAACCATTTGAGGGAAAACAGAATTGTAAACTCGCAATCCTACCAGAACTATACATATATACTGCAAGGAAAGTCAGCCAAAATAAACCATTAGCGCTTACGAAACTGGCATGTAGGATCAAAAATAACTTACAGAAGACTGCTCTGTCGAAGATAACTTTTCTAAATCAGCAAGGTTAGAAATTATTGTTGTTTTGTTGCCTTTTTCTACAATCAGCAGCTCTATGCTGAGGCCATCACCTACTACATACCAGGCTTTCACTGCCAGCTAAACGGAGGAAAAAAACGGAGGAAAAAAAAATCACTCAATTAATAATGAAATATTGTACCACAACTTTCATAGGAATTAAGAATTGTTGTAAAAGGGGCACATTACCTCAATCGGATTGCTGTTCATTATGATAAAAATAATATTGCCCTCTTCCGTGGCACTCAGAACACCAAAATCTATGATGCGCTCCTCTAAACTTGGAGGAAGTACAAAGTACTGCAAATAACAAAATAATTCCTTTAGAGTTATAATACCCATTTTTAAAAAAAGTTAGATTCCATTCTATTTTAAATCATGATTCATGAATTATATATTTAAGAAACACAAACCAAACAATCCAGTAAAAAAAAAAACTCCAAGCATTATTTGAAGTGGATTCTAAAGCACACTTCAAAACAGAATATAGTCACTACTGCAACATGGCAGTACGATGGTAATTGCAACTGCTTTGGATGCATATAAAGAAAGGTAAAACTAGTGTTATAGGTGCACCATGAATGTGTTTAAAAAGAAAGTTTACATTACTAGATGTACTAACGTATTTAGAATTAGAATCATATAGCATTTAAAAAAAACGGGTCCTTTGGCCCACCATTCCCATAAAATACCTCTGTTACTCTCCTTTCCCACCGCTTGCTCCTGCAGCCTTCTGCGGCATGCTGCTCATCTAATTATTTCCAAAATCTCACGAGTTTCTCATTATTTACCCAAGCTTCTCATAACTGCACACAACTTATTTTGATCATACCCTCAGCCTTCAATGCTCCAAAGAAAACAAAACCAGACTATCATGCATCTCATCGCTAAAACACACACACACACACACGCGCAACAGTGAATGTCAGTATCACCCCTTCCAAAGTAATCGCACCTTTCCTATTGTTTGGCAACAAGAACTGCACATAGGGACTTCAGTGGAGGATTAACGAACAATAGTTTTACCATAACCCACCTCCCTTTCTCATTCTATCTCCCGTCGATGAATTGCAAGTAACCCACATATCATCTTAAGCACCTTATCAAATATTGGGTTAATTTTTTTTTAATCCTCCACTTTTTTTTCCAGCATTAAATGCCACTTGCCATTTCACTGCCCATTCTACCAGAATGATCATCATTCTGCAACCAGGACGACTCTCCTCACAATCATGGACATCACGAGAATTATCTGAATTTAATCATCATATCTCCGACATTTAGATTATGAATGCCTAAAGGGTCCCAGCACAGTTTGCAATTTCAAACATTCAACAATCACTCTCTGGTTTCATCACCAAGCCAACTTTAAATCCAATTTGCCAGGTTGTCTTGGTTTATAACTTTTGGATCAGTTCACCAAGTGGGATGTTAATGAACACTATGTGGACTACACCAATCCTCCTTGACACATCAATTTCAATCAGACAAGTCAAATAGGACTTGCCTTTAAAGAAGTGTTGATTTTCTGATTAATCCCTGCCTCTCCACATGCAGATTAATTTTGCAATCACATTTAATTTGATGAGATTTTTCTAATCTAATCTGATTTTTTCCCAATATTTTCCACACCACTGACTACTTATTCAAAGGTCTGCAATCACCTGTCTTATCCCCAGCGGCTCTTCTTGAATAAAGGTACCACTTTGACTCTCCTTCAGCTCTCCGGCACCTCTTTGGTGGCCAAATGTAGTATGAAAATAGGTCAAATCCCAATTAGTCTTTTCTTGGCCTTCCATCGCAACCTCAAATATATCTCATCAGATTCTAGGGCAAGGGTAAATTTCACCTGCCCAGGGGGTAAAATTGTTGATTCTGGATTTGCACATATTTTTTTTCTCATTGACTGACTGTGTTTGGTTCTGGTATAAGGGTAACTGTTCATCATTAGTTGTTCATAAATAAGTGAAATAATATTATTATGTGCTATTCAAGTTGCCAGGGGTAAACAGGACGAAAAAGGTTGTGAACCCCAGTTCTAGGGCTTTATCTGCCTTTATGTCCGCTAAGACATTTAACAGTTGTCGATGATAATTTGATCCAGATTTCCACTAGCCTCATCCTAAATTTTACAACTTCAATGTCATCCTCCATTATGAACACAGGTGAGAAATATTCATTTCAGACCTCGCAGATATCGTCCATGCACGCCAGTTAGGTTCCTGATAGGCCTTATTCATTCTCTGGTTATCTTTTTACTCACTATATGCTAGCATGCTTCGGGTTTTTCCTTAATCTTGCCCAGTGTCATGCCATGCATATTCTTTACCCAATTATTTTAGGTATCCTTCCACCTTGAGAATCTTTACCCTTCAAGACCCTCACCAATTTTCAATTCTCCAAACCAGCCATTATTTCCCTTTCTCCAACAGTCAATTCCCCATGACATCTAGAATGGCTAGTCATTACCCTGCTTAAAACATCGCGCAAAACAAATTAAATGCAAAACACAGATTATACATGTGGCATAATGATAAGACTAAGCAAATGAACAATGCAGAAACAGTAAAATATCGCCTGACGGAAAATATAAGACCATTAACTATTAGCATAAGGGGTGAGCTCCAAGGCTCCTTTTTTTAACAAAATCAAATAAAGCAAATTGAAACATCAACTTTCAAAGATATCTTTAAAATATGCAAAACAAAAGCATTTAAAAAAATATTTATTAGTTTGAATACTGTTCTTAAATTGTGCAGAATAGAAAACATAATTGATGTAACCTAAAACCCACTTAGTAGTACATAAATATACCTTGTTTTCAGTCAATTGAGTATAGAAATGTCATCGTCCATGTTTTCACACAATTTGTTTCCACTTGTATACTTACATCTAAAAACCCCGTGTAGGCTCGAACAGGCAAATGGAATTTTGATGCATTTGTAATGAGCAGGATGTTGCTGTCTATATGAATGGAGGAAGTGGTCGCCGTGAAAAGGAGAGAGAATATATAGAGTGCTTTGTGTGGCGGAACAGAAACTGGTGTGCTGAAGTTTTTAATCTGCAAGAAAGGGAAAATAGGTCACAGCTTAATCTTTGCATAAAATAGATGCTCTTGAATTACACATCACTGGCAACACCTTGGCAATCCTTAATTGTCCCAGTGGAAGTGCTGGGCCAAAGCTTACAATGCCCTCCATGATGTTTGGGACAAAGACCCATCATTTATTTATTTGCCTCTGAACTCCACAATTTGAGATTTGTAATACAAAATATCACATGTGGTTAAAGTGCACATTGTCAGATTTTAATAAAGCAAATTTTTATACAATTTGTTTCCACAATTTTTATACAATTTGGTAGAAATTACAGCAGCATTTATACATAGTCCCCCCATTTCAGAGCACCATAATGTTTGGGACACAGCTATGTAATGTAAATGAAAGTAGTCATGTTTAGTATGTTGTTGCATATCCTTTGCATGCAATGACTGCTTGAAGTCTGCGATTCAAGGACATCACCAGTTGCTGGGTGTCTCTGCTGATGCTCTGCCAGGCCTGTATTGCAGCCATCTTTAACTTGTGCTTGTTTTGGGGGCTAGTCCCCTTCAGTTTTCTCTTCAGCATATAAAAGGCATGCTCAATTGGGTTCAAATTGGGTGATTGACTTGGCCACTCAAGAATTGACCATTTTTTAAGCTTTGAAAAACTCCTTTGTTGCTTTAGCTGTATGTTTGGGATCATTGTCTTGCTGTATAATGAACCACCAGCCAATGAGATTTGAGGCATTTGTTTGAACTTGAGCAGATAGGATGTGTCTATACACTTCAGAATTCATTATGCTACTACCATCAGCAGTTGTAACATCAATGAAAATAAGTGAGCCAGTACCTTCAGCAGCCATACATGCCCAGGCCATAACACCCCACCACCGTGTTTCACAGATGAGGTGGTATGCTTTGGATCTTGGGCAGCTCTCACTCACACTTGCCATCACTCTGATCTTCATCTTCATCTCATCTGTCCACAAGACCTTTTTCCAGAACAGTGGTTGCTCTTTTAAGTATTTCTTGGCAAACTGTAACCTGGCCATCCTTTTTTTTGCGGCTAACCAGTGGTTTGCATCTTACAGTGTAGTCTCTGTATTTCTGTTCATGAAGTCTTCTGCGGACAGTGGTCATTGACAAATCCACACCTGACTTCTGAAGAGTGTTTCTGATCTGTCGGACAGGTATTTGGGGATTTTTCTTTATTATAGTTAGAATTCTTCTGTCATCAGCTGTGGAGGTCTTCCTTGGCCTGCCAGTCCCTTTGCGATTAGTGAGCTCACCAGTGCTCTCTTTCTTCTTAACAATGTTCCAAACAGTTGATTTTGGTAAGCCTAAGGTTTGGCTGATGTATCTAAGTTTTATTCTTGTTTCTCAGTCTCATAATGGCTTCTTTGACTTTCATTGGCACAACTTTGGTCATGTTGATAAACAACAATAAAAGTTTCCAAAGGTGATGGAAAGATCGGAGTAAAGACTAGGTGCTGAGAACTATCTCATGCCTGCATTAAGGAGGCAATTAAACACACTTGAGCAGTTACAAATGCCTGTGAAACCATGTGTCCCAAACATTATGGTGCCCTGAACTGGGGGGACTATCTATAAACACAGCTGTAATTTCTACATGGTGAAATTAAAATGTATAAAAATGGCCTTTAATAAAATCTGATAATGTGCACTTTAACCACATTTGATTTTTTTGTATTACAAATCTCAAATTGTGGAGTACAGAGGCAAATAAATAATTGATGGGTCTTTGTCCCAAACATTGGAGAGCACTGTATATCACTGCAGTGTATATATTGAAGGAACTCCCAAAATCTGAGTTGGAAGGATGTAGCAATTGAGTGAGCTACATTGAATGCCAAATATCTTAAAAGCTAATACAGTTGTTGTCATCCAGATCGCACTCCTAACTTTTGTTGTGTTGTGACAGGAAGATTTTCAGTAATTAGACAAATGACTCAACAGAGAATGCCCATCCTCTGACCATGCCACACAGCCAAAGTGTATATACTGCTTACAACAGCAACTACGCAGGAGGTTTTTACTGAGGGATTGAGTGATAATATTACCACCAAAATCAAAGGGGGATGATTCAATTTTCTTCTTGGAGCAAATCATTGCCTGCATTAGTGTTTCTTAAGGCGGCACAGAGGGGTAACGGCAGAGCTGCTGCTTTACAGCGCCAGAGACCCGGGTTCGATCCTGACTACGGGTGCTATCTGTACGGATTTTGTACATTCTCCCTGTGACCGCATGGATTTTCTCTGTGTGCTCTGGTTGCCTCCGACATTCCGGAGACGTAAAGGTTTGTCGGATAATTGGCTTCGGTAAAATTGAAAATTGTCCCTAGCGTGTAGGATGGCGTAGTGTTCGGGGGGGGGGGGGGGGGGGGAGAATTGGGGAGAATTACTGGTCGGCCCGGACTCGGTGGGTTGAGGGGCCTGATTCCGTGCTGTATATCTAAAGTTTCATATTACCGTGCAAAAGCTACCTGATACATAAAATATTTTGAAAAGAGTTAATATATGCAATCAGCAAACATTTCAAACATTATAAAAGCAGCAGCTCGAGATAGGAAGACAGATATAGAACAAAGCCCCAAGAAGGTCCTGGAGCAACTGTCTGATTCTTGGATGTCTTGGCAACAACCCTCTTCCTTTATGCCAATTACATTTTATTGCAGTTAGTTGATATTACATTTTTAAATATGATGATGGTCTTCCCATACTCCTCACATTCGGTTCTCAACTATACCTGGATCAAGACTCTAATTACATCTGGAATTCATTGCTCGAAAAACAACCCAGATAACTAACACACGCAAACATCGTATCACCGGGTGGCGCCACACAATGGCAGCTTCGCCAACAGTCTGTCCTGTCCTTTTCTTCTTTTGCTGTTTTTAGTCTGTTGTTAAATGTATGTTTTAGTGTATCTTCAGTTTTGTATTATGCGGGGAGGGGGGGGGGGAGAGGGAGACTTTCTTCTCTCTCGACGGATATGTGACTTTTTCCGTATCATATCTCCGTCCGAACTGCGGCCTAACATCGTGCAGCTGGCGGTCCCTTTGCTGGGGATCGACTTCGGGATCTCCAACAGTGGGAACCTGCGGACATAATACCGTGGAGCTTGTGATCCCTTTGTCAGGGATCAACTTTGGGACCTCCAACCGTGGGAGCCTGCGGACTTAATATTGTGGAGCTCACGGTCCCTTGGTCAAAGATCAACTTCGGGAGCTCCAACGGCAGGAGCTTTGACCACCCCGATCGGGGGAGCTTCGATTGCCCTGATGTGGGAGCTTGGATCGCCGCCTGCGGGATGTTCGATCGCCCCCCAATTGCGGATGGTTCAACTGCCCCGACCGCGGGAGAAAAGGAGGGAAGAAGATAACCACAGTGCGCTATGGTGGATGTTTATGTTCATTTTTATGTTGTGTGTCTTGTTGCTTTTTTGGTGTGACTTTATGGCAAATCAAATTCTTTGTATGTTTTTACATAGTTGGCTAATAAATTAATTATAATGCAATACACTACAAAAATACTTGACAGCATGATTAAGATAATCGTTGTTACCTTGAACATCGTCTTTGCATCCTCCGGCAAAGAAACATTGTGTATAATAATCGGAAAACTGAATGTATTTGTTAGGTATATTGGCCTCTCCACTGGATCTGTGGGACTGTCCCTGATATGAAAGAGTGTTGCTGCATGATCATATCCTAAGTACCTGCGAATCACATAAAAAGCTTTTCATATAATCTCAAGGCAATATTCGTTACTTTAATTTGTTATTTTGATTTTAATGTGAACAGTATCTTGGAAGAGATACTTACTGTATTGGGAAGGACCCAAATTTAAAAAAAACATCCTATAGTTTAACAATAAGTACTGTGACAGTTGATGACATGGTGCCAGATTGAAAGCCACATTCTGGTTACTAATGCAGATCCATTGGGCATTTTTAGTTTCTGCTAAAAGCACTCAAATAACTCCTGGAGTGTTAGATTTCTGGCAGGAGTTACCTTTCAAATGCATCTTAAATACTGTAAATGCATTGCACAGTTGTGAACAGTTCTGTCTTGATTTCATTACATTAGTACCTCAATAAACTACATCCATCTTTAAAAACAAACTAAACTTTAGTCCTTCACATAACACTTGCTGCACAAAAAGATGCCCAGTTCAAATTTACACACACCCAGGAGAGAACAAGAGAAGATTGGAAAACTGTATTCTTTGACTCAAGGGCTCTATGACTACATTCATATTTATATAATGTTTTTGCCATAGTAAAATCTCAAGACACTTTGCAGGAAGCCAATCATACAGAAATTGACAGAACTGAAAGTGGAATAAAAAGATGGCTGACCAAAAGGGGTTGTTCAGGGGTAGGTGTGAAAGTGCATCTGGAAGGTGGTGTGTTAGGCCAAAGTAAGAAAGTAAACCAGACAGATGAAAACACAACTGGCAGTGGAATGGTGAAGAGCCATAAGCTGAATTAATATTTTCTTGGAAGACAAGATGATTCAATGCCTTTAAATGACTAAAAGATAAATTACCATCAGGGCACTAAAGAAAGCATGCATCGGGAATGCCGGATTAATGGGACTCGTTCATAAGGACATAAGATAATTCCAGGGTCAGAGGGCATTCAAGTTCAAGGTAAATGTACCCCTAACTAACCTTTCTTCTTTTCTTAATCAAGATTAGCTATGGGGCCGGCAAGGATGCAGATAATCCTTCACAATTTCTGCTGCTTTCAATCATACTCTACCACCAGACACTTGTGCCCCTCACAATTCCCTTCCTTCCCCACCCCCCCCCCCCCCCCTTCCCTTGAAACTGCAGGGAGATGCTTGTCCATTCCCAGCATCCAGGGACCTATTCAGCCTTTCTACTAGTTTAGTGCATTTGTTCAATACTCACAATATGGCCTACAGTGGAGAAACCAAATGTAGGTTGACTACTTTGCAAAGCACCTCCATTCAGTCTGCCAGCATGATGCTGAGCCCCCAGTTCTCTATCCCATTCACATTCTGACCACTGTATCTTTGGCCTCCGACACTACGCCAACAATGATTGCCGCAAGCCCAAAAAGTAGCACCTCATCTTCAGTCTGAGGACAACTTCATGGACGTGAATGGTCCTTTCAATTAGAAAAATAGAAAATAAGTGTAGGAGTAGGCCATTCAGCCCTTCGAGCCAGCACCACCATTCAATATGATTGTGGCTGATCGTTCAGAATCAGTACCCCATTCCTGCTTTCTCCCCAAGAATCAGTACTCCGTTCCTGATTCCGTTAGCCCCAAGAGTTATAATTGATCTCATTTTTCTCTCATTTCCAACTTCCAGTTTTTAAGCAATTGCTACCATGACAATTTTGGTCAGCAACCTTTCACCACTCTCTCTGTAGTTTAAAACCTGCATGTCTACTCCCTTTTCCAGGTCTGATATCTCAAATAATTAGTGCATCCAGTGGTTTATTTGAGATTTCCAGCATGGGCAGCATTTTTGTTGCTCCAATTATTGGTAATTTCTGTTTGAAGTGGGAATAATCCATTTTTACTGCTCTTTTGAACAACATCAATCACTAACAAGACTGAAAGATTCAGACTTACCCTTCTAACACCTCTGCCTGATATGGAATTTCAAGTTTTGAATAGGTTTTCTCTTTAGCTTTCACAGTTATTTTCCCAGAAAATTGCAATGTTCTTTTTGCTTTTGAAGCTGAAATTAAATAGAAATCAACTTTAATTATATTCAGACTTTTTTTATTAGCACATTTCCCGTATCCCTTAGTTTGCAGGATATAAACCACTTAATTACATTTGTGAATTTAATTTGCTCATTTCGAAAACTCGACCCATTTGACACAAATCAACCACATAAAATTCTTCAGATTCTAAATGTGACTCGGTTTAATGATCAAAACCTTCAACATCCAATTTAATTACAGTTTTCAAAAATGTATGTGCTTAAACTTTCTCTCCAAGCAGAGAAGGAAAAACAGAAAGGGGATGGTTTAGATATTTAGTAGAGTTCAAAAGCACATCAAGTGTGATAGATGAGTGGAGGAACAACTCCTACTGGTGTTATGTTTAAACCATAGTTTTGTGTGCAGCAAAGATAGATTTTGAGCATAACATGATTTTTAGGTATAACTTCCTGAAAAAATACAAGCAGAATGAAAGGGAGTTTTCAAAGTGGAACTATACACATACATGGAAAAGCATTTGGGGGAATGGGCAAGGAGGTAATTTCCTTTAAAAGTGCCAACTCTAAACACAATTAGCCAAATAACTAATTTCCCATGCTGTATAATTCAATAGACATGAAACTGCAGATGCTGGTTTACAAAAAAAAGGAAATGTTGGGGAGTAACACAGCGCATCCGACAGCATCTCTTGAAGATATGAACAGGTGAGTTTAGAGTTGGGATCCTTCTTCAGACTGATCGATATCCTCCAGTGATGCTGTCTGACCTGCTGAGTTACTGTATTTCACACTCTTGTCTTCTGACGATATTTTACAAGGATGTTGCCATGACAGTTTTGGTCTCTTAATCTGAGGAAGGACATCCTTGTGATTGAGGCAGTGCAGCATAGGTTCACAAGATTAATCCCTGGGATGGCGGGACTGTCATATGAGGAAAGATTGAAAAGACTAGGCTTGTATTCACTGGAGTTTAGAAGGATGAGGGGGGGAATCTTATAGAAACATATAAAATTATAAAAGGACTGGACAAGCTAGATGCAGGAAAAATGTTCCCAATGTTGGGCGAGTCTAGTCTAGAACCAGGGGCCACAGTCTTAGAATAAAGAGGAAGCCATTTAAGACTGAGGTGAGAAAAAAACTTTTTCACCCAGAGAGTTGTGAATTTGTGGAATTCCCTGCCACAGAGGGCATTGGAGGCCAAGTCACTGGACGGATTTAAGAGAGAGTTAGATAGACCTCTAGGGGCTAGTGGAATCAAGGGATATGGGGAGAAGGCAGGCACAAGTTATTGATTGGGGACGATCAGCGATGATCACAATAAATGGCGGTGCTGACTCGAAGGGCCGAATGGCCTCTTCCTGCACCTATTTTCTATGACTGGAGGGTGTGAGCTATAGGGAGAGGTTAAGTAGGCTGGGTTTCTATTCCATGGAGCGTAGGAGGATGAGGGGAGATCTTATATAGAGGTATATAAAATCATGAGAGGAAAAGATAGGGTAGATGCACAGAGTCTTTTACCCAGAGTAGGGGAATCAAGGACCAGAGGACGCAGGTTCAAGGTCAAGGGGAAAAGATTTAATAGGAATCCGAGGGGTAACATTTTCACACAGAGGGTGGTGGGTGTATGGAACA
Source organism: Raja brachyura (assembly GCA_963514005.1). Next base: position 16,238,084 of record OY740786.1, on the reverse strand, counting down.
AGCTGCCAGAGGAGGTAGTTGAGGCTGGGACTATCCCGTCGTTTAAGAAACAGTTGGACAGGTACATGGATAGGACAGGTTTGGAGGGTTATGTACCAAGCGCAGGCAGGTGGGACTAGGGTAGCTGAGACACTGTTGGTCGGTGTGGGCGAGTTGGGCTGTATCACTCTATGACTCTAAGCCTTCATCTGTACATATAAAATGTTATAAAGATTATTGCACAGTTCAGATGATACTGTGTGGCAATATGCATTTTCAACACTAGATCAGGTTTGGTTAAAATATTGCTGAATTTACTTACCATCAAATATAATACTTGCGACTTTGGTATATTTTGTTTCTGATGCCTTCAGTGTAATTGGTTTAAAGTCTACCGTAACAGCTTCATTTGGTGAAGATGGTTTAATACTCTAAAAACCAAACCAATATACATTAGTCACAAAGCAAAAATATATAAATGAATGCATAATTTTAGTCTGAAGTCATGGCAAATAAGGGCTTACTGTTATTGGTACATCTTTTGCTCCTGAATTTAATAAATGAAGGTTTAAAACTTTTGGGAGATCTGCAGAGAAACAACATGATTAGGTATTTTGCTGCTCCACATGTACTAGCGGAATGCCAATTAAAAAAATTAACAAATAAAGCAATATTTCTCTTCCCCAATCCAAATGGAGAGCATGCTGCATCCAATGCTCACCAGAAGACAAAACAATCTGCCAGCATTATCTATTCCCCTGATGATCTTATACACCTGGCAAAACAAAATAATAAAGGAATAGATAGGGTAAATGCACAGAGCCTTTTACCCAAGGGCAAGGGAATGAAGAACCAGGTGACATAGGTTAAGGTGAGAGGGGAAAGATTTAAAAGGAACCTGATGGGCTACCTCTTCCACATAGGGTATGGGTATATGGAACAAACTGCCAGAGGTAGTTGAGGCAGATATTATCACAACTTTTAAAAGACATCTGCACAGGTACATGGATAGGAAATGTTTAGAAGGATATGGGCCAAGGGCAGGCTGGTGGGATGTGTAGATGGGGTATGTGGGCAAATTGGGCCAAAGGGCCCGTTTCCATGTTGTACGACTATTTCCCTTGTACTGCCCAAACAATAAAATTAGTAAGGCGGACACTGAAATTCTCTCCCAACATCCAGCATAATCAATTGAGAGGCAGAACTTTGTTGAATATACTGTGACTTAAATTTTACTTTAATAGAGCAGCTCTACATAAACAGTACATAAAGAGTGAAAAACCACACTTCAAACTAGAAAATAAACTGACAATAATGTTGGAAGAATGCAAACTACAAAACAATTGATATTTTGGTTGTAAACTGGCCTGTCCAAGTGCAGTTTTTATGCCTCTTTTAAAGCTACGTTGAAGGAGTCCAACACAGTTGGTTTACAGGTCTTGAGAAATGTTTCCTTCACAAGTGTAAAATAATTGAAATGACAGATTAAAAAGATAAAGCGCTGAAAATTTACAGTGGCGACATGGACATATTGTGCCAGCATGTGTTTAGTGGCAGGGATACAGAGCATATAATCATTATTTAATGTTTAAGTAGTTAATAAATCTATGTTATAACTTGTAGAAGCTCACCTTGCGATCGTAATGTACCAAAATCTAACATTTCTGTTGAGGAGTAAATTCCAGGTGCTGTAATGAGAATAAATTGTATTTCAATCCAAAAGATTCAATATTAGAAATTGAAAGAATATGGGAGAAAATATCTATTTGGTTCACCTGTTGTAACTTCCACCTCCACAGGTAAAATAAGAAACTCTGTATTGTCTGATGCATTTGTTTTTATTCTGATAAAAGCTGTGTGATTATCTGCTTCTCTTGAAGAAAAACTGGCTCGCATCACAGCTTTTGTTTCATAAGGTGGAATCTCCTATTAAAAATAAAAAAATAAAATAAATGGTTAATAAATTATATACAAAGAAAGAGGTAGTGAAGAAATTTAAAATCATACTTCATGAAGATCACCCCCCCACCCGACTCTCCCTAGATTTGTAGCAACTACATGCTCAGGACCTCAAAACATGTTTATTTGGAATATTGAAATGATAGAAGTTGGAGTGAAATATTTTACAGTAGTAATGGGAAAAGCTATGAGAGGTCTTTGTAAGTCAAGAGTAATATCTGAAGACAAAAATACAACACGGGCATTTTTCAAGGAAAGATAATTTCATTCATTTTAACAAACTATTTCAATTCAATTTAATTAAGCTTTAGCTAGGGAAAGATTTGTGGAACCGTTTGGTACTCTCAGATGTCCCAAGTGAACTATGGTTAAACACATACAGGCTAACATACCAATGTAATTCAGTATTAACTTTCTGGCCCAAGTTAACAATGCATTCTTTACTCCACTCAAAATCCAATTCAAAATGCATACTTAATCTAGCAACCAGGAACAGAGCAAGATCAGCAAAAATCCCCTGGAAAGCTCCAGCTATAAATTCCTCCTGACATATTTAAATAAATTTCAATTTTGGGCTATTTAAAATGTACATAAGATAACCAAACACCAGATTTAGTCTTTAAAATGAGATTCACATTCAGTGTTTTATGTTTTGTAATGGATCAATATGCAAACATATTGACATAATCCCAACACTAAACTAGAGACTCTAATTTTAGATGTTAAGTTCAGCAGCCGACTTGTGAAAAGTGCCCGAGCACTCTGAAGACCTCGTGATCATTTTTTGCTGGTATAATCTTGGACGTTTCCTCCATGGCATTCAAATATTAATGTTCTGCTGTGGTCTACGTTTGAAGACACCACTGTTGTTGGAAAAGCACTCGGCCTCTATGTAATACTACAAAATGACTACTCAAATAAACTCAGCAAATGAACAAATTAGACTGCATAATCATGCCATTGGTTATCCAAAAGTGTTCCCCCCATTTTCTCTACCTGTTAAAATTATTATAGAAAGTTCAATCACCCAGATATGGACGCCAAAATGATATAATGAGGAAAATTCATTAACAGAGGTTCTGTGGCTGTCTGGATTCCAATAAAACTTTAAAAACTGGCAAAACGTTTCCCTCATTTATGATTAATATTGCACTCATTTAAGATTAATATTTCAAATAGCCTGGAAGCAGATCCTGAGACATCCATGCCACTACCCACTCATTTATTTGGATCAGTACGGTTTATTTAGATCAGATTTATTTAGAGCAGAAGTAGAATGCAAATGTCGTGCTGGCAAAACAGTGCGGTACATCATGAAATAGACACAAAATGCTGGAGGAACTCAGCAGGACAGGCAGCATCTCTAGAGAGAAGGAATGGGTGATTTTTTCGGGTCGAGACCTTTCTTCAGAATGTCTATGGGTCTCGACCAAAATGTCACCCATTCCTTCTCTCCAGAGATGCTGCCTGTCCTGCTGAGTTCCTCCAGCATTTTGTGTCTATCTTCAGTTTAAACGAGCATCTGCAGTTCCTTCCCACATATGGTACATCATAAAACAGATACCAATTTCAGGTATAAACAGAAACTCCAAATGGCCACGAATGATTTGGTTTTCCTCCACAGACTATGCTGTATTCTGCTTTCTTTAGCATAACTGGAGTGATGTTTGATTCATATTTACAAAACACTCTCCAGATAAATCCTGTTCAGCAGATATTTTAGCCTTAAAAAAATTCAAGTTGTAAATTGGAACTTGCACAGAAAATTGACTGTACAAAGTTAACAGCTTGCAAGATCCTATGCCAGATTTTATATAAACAATCACAGTAGTCTGGGCCAATTAAACAATATGACTTTGCTGTGATGAAAGAGAAATGGCATTTCTTTGACATTCACCAGTCTGTTTTAGGGAAACGAGGAACTGCTGAACATATTAAACTCACCCATAATTTTCGAGGCCCTTCTGGTTGACCGGTTGGAAGTTCTAAGTGCAGATCTCCTCCACTTGAATACATTTCAACCACCTGGTAAAATAAGAGTCAACTCTTAGCTACCAAGAATAAAACTTTGCCAAACTTTTGTTTAGATTGTTTCCATTTCATTACTGATGATGTAATGGAAATCTGGACTGGACCCAAACCAAGACAGGACTTCTTACACCATTTTAGCCTTGGAATGCAACGACTGGTTTCAATCAGATTTCAAAATTGCTCAGGGGGCTCGATACATTAAATGTACCCATCATTAACCTCAGTATTTTATAATACAGGCACTAGCATTTAAATTTGGAGGCATAAATAGTAGCAGATGCTGAAACCTGGAGTAAAAAAACAAAAGGCTGGAGGAACTCAGTGAGCCAGGCAGCATCTGTGATGAAAAACAGACAGGGCTGATCCTTTTAGGTTCTGATCCTTCTTCTGGAATGTTCCAACCCAAAACATTGGCTGTAACTTCCCCCCTCAGATGTTGCCTGGCCTACCGATTTCCTGCAGCACTGTTTTTTTGCTCAGTAGTTAAATTTAAATTGCTAGGAATAAACCGCACATATACAGGGATCTCTCTACTTGGCAGAAGAAATGGCATTCGACCCACAGGTGCCAACAATGTCAATAGTGCATTGATTAGCTGTTTAACAGTTAACCAATGGATAAATGCATTGCCAGACTCAAAACCAAATAGTAGGCATATCATGCAGTTTCCATTTTAGTACTTGCATTTTTGTGCCTCCAATCCTGAAGGCGGCAACCAGTGTTGAAACGTTTTCACAGGGAGTAGCTGCTCTCCTGTGTCTCTTCTACTTTCCAGATGAATATGGATAATAAGCTGACTACTCAACAAGCGGAGATACAAGAGGCTAATCCACTTTTATATTTTCTTCACCATCAGGGTTTTCCTAGCTCAGGTTGATGGAGTTGTAAGTATTCATTTGGACAAGCTTTCCTCTTCCTTAAGTGAATTATACTGATAGAAAATCGATACTTCGCCTTTTAAAAAAACAAATTTAGCGCAGGAATTCATTTGTCAAAGCTGCACCACGCTGACACACTATTTACCCGTTGAAAAACACTTTCCCAAAATACTAAATGCCATCCAAAAATATTTAAGGACAATTGCCCTAATTTACTCAACAGACCCAATCTAATCATTTTGTGAACTTCGATTCATTCACATTGTTAATTTTTGTAAGTAGAACTCAGCAATAACAGAGTTGCAATAGTTACATAAGTCGTAAAGAACTCATGCCGACAACCATCTGTGGTTGTTTTGGGGAAAATTATGGTATTGTGTGTGGGAGGTCAAGTTAAAGGGCAACCAGAAATAGTGTTGATCACCGCCTTTATGAAATAATTTTTTTTTTTTTTTGTAATAAAAGAGTTCAACCAATATCAATGAATTAACCCGACTTTACCACTCAAACATTAAATATCTAACTTAAATGTTTACTTTAGTTTAAAGATACAGCGCCAAAGCTGGCCCTTCGGCCCACCGAGTCTGCATCAGCCCGTGATCCCCGCATATTAACATTATCCTACACACAGTAGGGACAATTTACATTCATACCAAATCAATTAACCTTCAATGCTGTACGACTTGAGTGTGGGAGGAAAGTGAAAATCTCAGAGAAAACCCACATGGTCATGGGGTGAACTAACAAACTCCGTATAGACACCACCCATAGTCGGGATCGAACCCGGGTCTCCTGCGCTGTAAGCTCTAGAAGGCAGCAATACTACCGCTGTGCCACCATGCCACCCATGTCTTCCCAGAGAAATTTATTTTAACTTATTCTCTGTAATTCATGACCTACAACTTATGCATTTTGAAATAAATATATATTAATATATGGTGGAAGATTCCAGGGAAACCAATGAGTTCAAAATATTTGAATTAATAAAATTAGTTTCTTCCAACTCAAAATCCATCTATTGTTAAAAAACAGAAATGGTAAGAGCAGGTCTGCGTGGGCATGCAGTTGATGCAAAGACATAAACGTTTTTTCTTGATGTGCTGCTGCCTACATATTTACCGCATTTTGTTTCCAGCACTAGCATTGTCTCAGCTGATAACATTGAGAGTCCGAGACCCATACAAAGAATGGAGTATAATTCATTCTAAATATAGCAATCTCTCAATATTCCCAACTTTTCTCTTGAATAATATTTACTACTTGGTTTTCTATATTTTAAGTGAACAACTAACTTCCTTGTTTTATAAGTGATGTCATGTACATCAAAGATCTAGATGATGGGGTGGAAAATTGGATAAGTAAGTATGCAGATGATACTAAGATAGGTGGTGCTGTGGATAATGAAGTAGATTTTCAAAGTCTACAGAGAGATTTGGGACATTTTCATTCAGTCTGATGCGTCAATGCCTAATTTCTTGGCCTGCGAGCCCAAACCTATTTTCTAAATTTTAAAACTCAGTTGCAATTATAAATCAGACCATTGAATATAGGAGTAGGGAAGTAATGTTAAAATTGTACAAGGCATTGGTGAGACCAATTCTGGAGTACAGTGTACAATTTTGGTCGCCTAATTATAGGAAGGATGTCAACAAAATAGAGAGAGTACAGAGGAGATTTTCTAGAATGTTGCCTGGGTTCCAGCAACTAAGTTACAGAGAAAGGTTGAACACGTTAGATCTTTATTCTTTGGAGCGCAGAAGGTTAAGGGGGGACTTGATTGAGGTCTTTAAAATGATGAAAGGGATAGACAGAGTTGACGTGGATAAGCTTTTCCCATTGAGGGTAGGGAAGATTCAAACAAGAGGGCATGACATGAGAATTAAGGGACAGAAGTTTAGGGGTAACATGAGGGGGAACTTCTTTACTCAGAGAGTGGTGGCTGTGTGGAATGATCTTCCTGCAGAAGTGGTGGAGGCAGGATCGATTTTAACATTTAAAAGTAAAGTGCATAGGTATATGGACGGGAAGGGAATGGAGGGGTATGGTCTGAGTGCAGGTAGATGGGACTAGGGGAAAATAAATGGTCGGCACGGACTGGAAGGGCCGAGAAGGCCTGTTTCCGTGCTGTAATTGTTACATGGTTATATGTCTTTTTCTCCAGTACGTGAAACTTATTTTCTTTGAGGCTCTCGCTACATTTTATGTCTCTGAAGTTCAAGTTTTAGGCTTTACAAACATTTTCACAATCAGTTTATTGCCATTTCCACCAGGGTGTAATGAAATTTCTTGTATATAAGGTTCGGAGTAAATTGTGTACATACAGTAATGAAAAGTGCAACAACAGAGAGCAGAATGGTGCAAAATCCAAGTATTACAGAGGAATATTAAACTACAATAATAGAATAACCGAATGAGGTAGCGTTAAGAATATGTTGCAGCACTTCAGTGTGAGATGTGAAAGATGATTGGTTCAGTAGTTGGATAGCAGCCGTGCTCAAGACTGCATATCTGAGCTTTCAAGCTCCTGTATCTTCCACCAAAAGGTAGGAGAAAAAGAATGGCCCGAGTCACAAGCATCCTTGACATTACTTCCAGCCTTCCTGATGCAATACACCATGAAAATGGATTGCATGGAGGCAGAGCGGATTTGACTTGTAAATTCGAAAATCCCAAGGTCCTCCAGCTTTTGTGAATAGTTATATATTTTCATTCAGTCTGATGCGTCAATGCTTAATTTCTTGGCCTGCGAGCCCAAACCTATTTTCTAAATTTTAAAACTCAGTTGCAATTATCGTAGGTTCGGAGTGGATTTCATGCTAACCACTTTGGCTTGTCTTAATGGCTGGGGGTTTTAAGTGCCTCAAATTTGCCAGCCAGTCATGATATTTAATGTCACCTCAAAACAGTCATGACGTTTTTGTTTTTCACCAAATCAATACAAAACAAAAATCCCATGTACAAGTGACAAGGAAAATAAGTATTGATTTTATTTTGCGAGGGGTAGGGAGGGAGTGAGGGGCATTGCAGAAAGGTCGTTGGATGATCATTAGCTTAGGTTAGAAATAATCAAAACCACAGCAAACTTTTGGCATGTAAAATGTTGATGCATTACAACTGCTCAAAGTCATCCACATCTTTAATCAATGTCCACCAGGTCTACACTAACCAGGAAGCACCCAATTATACTAATCCCATGGTAGTTCCGCTTTATATTTCCTTCCCTTCAGCTCCTGCCAGGTTCTAACAATTGCTCATATATTAAGGGCAGCTATCAATGGTCAATTAACTTACCAAACCAAGTCTTTAGAATTTGGGCAAAAACCAGAGCACCAAAAAGAAACTTAACTTACAGTCACTGGGAGAATGTGCAATTTCTGCACCGGAGTTCAGGATTAAACCTGGGTCATTGGAGCTCTGATGTAGCAGCTTTGCTAGATGCATGACTACACCCCTCATATTGCTAGTCAGTGAGATAATTTAGCTAATCATTGCAATTAAATTACATTTTGTTTAAAATTATATTTGCAATTTTACACTACTGCAACTATTTACAACTTCAAATAGCAAGATTATTAAATACCAAGACATTTCTTTCAATTACCGAACAAATGCCACCTTTGAATTGTATACATTTTTGGCTTAGATTTTTATGGATTAAAAAATTAAATGAAATAAAGGATTGTTTTACGTTACAAGAGTGACTGTTTTAATTCAACATTAAAATTAGATCCTTTCTGGATCATTCTCCCATAAAGTCACTGCAATAAAAATCATAAGTTTGCTTGAAAGTTTGATAATTTTTTTTTTAAATTAAGGAGGCTTCACTCCTGCTGCAGAGAGTGAGTTCAGTCCAAATTGTTTCTTTCTCCTCGAGAATCTGATAATGTCTGGCGTTCCAGAGTGATTACTTCAAGACATCAGATCTGGATAATAATACTAGTATATGGTTTTCAGTTAAAAAGCAACTTACCTGTAAAGGTTCACTGTGAGGGTTGTGTATATTAATTAAAGGTGAAAAACTGCTATTTACAGGAACTCTTGCCCCTATAAATGGGCGCAAACGGTAAGGATTAGGTATTCCAACACCAAATACCTGTAATAGAAATTACAAGGATGCAGTTCATAAAAATGGCAAAAGATCAATAAATGTAACAGTCAATAAAGATGTGCTAACTTTAGACAAAATACCTCAACCGCACTATAGTTTTAATACAAATAACATTGAGAGAGTCACTTCTGAAGATAGGTAAATAAAAACTGCCTCCTCTTTCAACTCGCTGAAGAGCACACCAAGGGAAGATAAAACGTTTACAAGCGCTGCCAGGAGTTAATGACTGAATTTGCCTAAAGGTCAAACTATTTTTGCTGTGCCTAGCTGACACTCAACAAGTTTGAATAGAAAAGCGCAAGTGGGATTGGAACAGGTTGTGAGTTCTGAAGTTTTGTGGATGGGGGTTGATGGGTTTGTAAGGAGCTATGGGGGCATCGGAGGGAACCATGAAAATTACACATGAACCACTGAGATCCATAGGCTGCATCAGCAAATAATAGTTGCAATGTAGATTAATCTGCCCTAAAAAGAGAAATTCATGGAGACGGGTTTCTCAACCTTAAGCATTCTATAAAAAAAGGTTTTTTCGTTAAGACTCTCATTTTCGTTCGTAATATATTTTTGGTCACCGAGTAGAATTTTGGATTTTCTTACCTGGTATGTAAATACCCCATGAAGAGATGTATTAATAAATAAAGTATTTTCTACGTTTCCCACTACTCTTGCAAGAAACACTACATCAAAAGATGTGTTTCCTCCTGGTGGGATTATCTGGGCAGCAAAGAAAAGCAAAATGTTAATTAGTTTACATCTTGTGTAGCAATAGCAGATATAGTTGATTGGACAAATCATCAGTTTGGCATCAGGCAAGCCTGTGGTGGCCAGATCCAGTTATAATTAGAATTTGCCATTTTGTCCGAGCTCTCGGCATTATGTTTCAAAGAAAGTATCAATGCAGAGAAGAGTTTATGACTGGCAGGAAGTTTGAAAATAATACAAATTTGCACCCTCGTTATTTCAAATATATCAGCAACGGCAACACACACACACAAAGCACAGAACAATGCCATATTAACCTTAACAGCCAAGAATGCATAATATTGTTGTAATATTCCTAAACCTCATGTACAAATACTTATCAGGTCAGGAGGTGGAGGAATAAAATGGTCTGGCAAGAAATATACGAGAAGTGTCTGCAATTATAAACTGAAGGAACATGAAAATCAAGCAGTTTCTATAACTTATGGAAATCTAATTCATCCCCTCCCAATTTTAAATGCATTCTGAAGAACCTCTATGGTGTGTTAATTGCACTGGAAGCAATTAATTTCACAATTGATCTTTTAATATTGTCATCTTAACATTATAGACAATCGAGGTACCATGAAAACTTACAAATATCCATTAACAACTTGAAGGATAACCTTACATTTTACAGTTTAAAATCATAATGCTGAAGGCTAGTGCAACAACATTAAATGCTGTAAATGTTGATAGTCTCAACATTTTGCATATATTCAGAAGTAACTTTCAAAATAAAATTGATTTTATATTTGTGCCAGTGTCAACACTTCACTAATGCAAAACATTATCTAAAATGTGATTTACCAGACCATCTCACGCCCTCCTCCCCTATTTGCCCCAAAACATACTTCCTCAATGTCCAAAGTAGAACAATCTTTTTATACATTTCAAAGTATTATGCCTTACTGGGTTGCAGCACAGAAATGGTAATTCTACCATGCATGTTCTTCACTAGAGATGCACAAAACTCATCACAACCACTTTGTACAGTGTAAAGGTTCCCAGGATAATAGTTAACTAAAGTTGACACACAAGATGATATTAGGGCAGATGTCCAAAATCGTGGCCTTGGTTAGGATTTAAGGAGACATTTTTATTGAGGGAATTCCAATCTAAAAGTATGGTTGCTAATTAAATGATTATATTCAGACATCTTATCAGGCCAGAATTAGAGAACACATCGCTGAAGGGTGTAGGGATGGGGTTGGGGTGGGTGGGATTGAGGGAGGCCAAGGAGGGATCTCCATACAAAGCAAATGTTTCAATTAAAGGTGACTTAACCAAGACTGATTCCTGGGATGGCAGGACTTTCATATAAAGAAAGACTGGATAGACTCGGCTTGTACAAGCTAGAATTTAGAAGATTGAGTGGGGGGGATCTTATAGAGACTTACAAAATTCTTAAGGGGTTGGACAGGCTAGACGCAGGAAGATTGTTCCCGATGTTGGGGAAGTCCAGAACAAGGGGTCACAATTTAAGGATAAGGGGGAAGTCTTTTAGGACCAAGATGAGAAAATCATTTTTCACAGAGTGGTGAATCTGTGGAATTCTCTGCCACAGAAGGTAATTGAGGCCAGTTCATTGGCTATATTTAACAGGGAGTTACATGTGGCTCTTGTGGCTAAAGGGATCAGGGGGTATGGAGAGAAGGCAGATACAGGATACTGAGTTGGATGATCAGCCATGATCATACCGAATGGCGGTGTAGGCGTGAAGGGCCGAATGGCCTACTCCTGCACCTATTTTCTATGTTTCTATGTAAGAACAAATGTAGTTCAGTAGGCATAGAGATGTTGTGATGCAAGTTAGGTTATGGCAGAATGGCATCGTATACATGAAGATTTGCCTCTTCAAATATTTATTCAAAATTCTTAAACAAAGTAGTGATGGCCTTTTATTGCATCACGATCAAGTATAGTTATAGGGACAAAGCAACACAAAATATTAAATTAATCTGCAAAGCTCTATTTAACTTTCTCTTGTCCCATGTTAAATTTATAATCATTTATTCCATCAAGTCATTTCACTTCACATGAGGACAATTCCATTATCTTTAATCCCCCCTCTCCATATTTTACTGAAGCCCTCCAAAATGAGTTTGAGTTTAGTTTACTGACTAGTGCACCGAGGTTCATTGAAAAGCTTTTGTTGCATGCGATCCATCCAGCGGAAAGACAATGCATGATTATAATGGAGCCGTTCACAGTGTACAGATACACTGGAAATGGAAAGATTGAAAGTGTGAGTTGCATTAAAACTTAGGCCATGTTGTACAAACTTCATTCCCCTTTAACCACCTATCCTCCAAACAGCAAGGATACACAAATAGACACACACTAATGATCAAATCATTTATTTTAATGATAATGATGGCCAGGTAGCTGGAAGAATGAAACCAATAAGTTTCAGATTGTGAAAATTTGAACCCAAGAAACGCTAGAAATGTTCAGCAGGTTGCACAGATCTGTGGCAACCAATAACGCTTCATCAGAACCGCTACCTCAGATACAGCCCGACATGCTAGGTATGTTACAAAACTTACCTTTACCGGCGCTGCACTTCTGCCGCTCCCCGTGTGCGTGACTTTCGCGCCTTGCAGAGGGGGCGGGCTTAAAGTGCCGTTTTTCCACAGGCAGGACAAATCGATGAATGTCGGGCGATTTGGTTGCTGAAGAAAAATCGCTCCGACATTTCATCAATGGTGGTATTTTTAAATTACTCTAGATTTATTAACTAGAGTAATTTAAAAATCACCTTCAAAAGCCGTGACTGCAGACAACCGGAAGCATTTTGCGTAGGGAAGAAAAAAAGGTAAATACTTTATTTTTATATTAAAAGTTGGTTTTTCGGGAGGCATTAATAATATTTTTAGGTTGCGAAATGGGCTCCCCAAAAAATGTATGAACCCCCAGTATTTTCCCCCCCGACTTCACTGCTAACCGCAACGTTCCAATCCACCGCATTCCGCTAAAACCCACTCGCTAGTTGATTTAAATGGCCATTAATTTACAGGCATAAAACACTAAAATCCTTCCATTTGTCCCAGAAATTCATGAAAATTAGATTTAAAAATTATGTTATATTGTGGATTATTGTGTGAATGTTATTTGGACACTTAGGCAATTTTAAAAAAGTTTATCTTTTCTTAAGAAATTGATAGATGTTTAGATCTACTCATTGAATTTTGTAATTAGCTACAATTAGATAACTAACTAATTATATGCTTTAATTTCAGGTCATCCAAGTAAGATTGTTTAATATTTGTTTCAGAATGCTTCAATCTATAATAACTGAAAATTTCATTGAGTTCTCTTAATTTTTAAGAATGTTATGGACATTTAACTTTTCCAGATCACAGCTTTTGAGTTAAGTCAATTGAAAGGCAATGGGAAGCAAGATGCTCATTTCCGAGTATGAAAATGGCCATAACTTTCTTAATACTGAAGATATGAAAGTAAATTAGGTGTCAAATTTAACTTCTTTTTATGCTTTATCTGATGGGATAAATTGCAGACTTGATTTTTAAAATCTCAAAATTTTGTAACATTGCTAGACATGCTGAGTATTTCCAGGGATGGACTACTCCCCTTCTTTTTAAAATAACTTATATAACTACATTCAACATACAAACAGAAAATACTGGAAACACTCCACAAGTCGTGCTGCATTTGTGGGAAGAGCGCAGCCAACATTTTAAGTTCTTGCAATTCCCACAGAGGGTTTCCGCCCTCAAAACCTTCACTTGGTTCTCGTCCTACGATGCAGCCTGACCTGCTGAATATTTCTAGCATTTTCCTTTATGATTCCAGCATCTGAGTTTTGATTTTATTTTCATTCATTGAATCAGCTTGCTAACTTTGTCAAGCTGACCCAAGATAAAACTCTAATCAATTTTAATACTTGATCTTAATACTGAAGTGCTAATACTAAGATCTTAATACCAGGTGCCATAACATTAAAATATGTACCGCAACCCATCCACCTTTGATTACCCATACTTGTGGAAATGCGGTAGAAATTCATCTCCTTCAGTTTAAGATGCATGATCAATGTAATAGCTGCCACTCTTTGCACGTTCTTTCCACAATTCAGTTCCATTCTGCTACACTGCACAATTAACGCTTGTGACAAAGGATAGGTTCCATCCCCAAAGATTTTGATTGCCGTTAATCCAAGTGATTCACACCACACATGTTACTTGCAGACCATCACTCCATCATAAAACAAAAATCTAAATGTTTCCACATATGTGCATATTACAGAAGACATCTTACAGCCATTTGAATAATTGCAAGTAGAATTCTTACCCTATTTTGAAAAAATGATGCATGAAAGTGTGATGTTGTTGCTGATATTGATACTAATATGATTGTTTCTTCTGTGCTGGGGTTGTGTAAGTATACTTTTTCCATTTTAGGCATTCCCACTGGCCTGTGAAAATAGAAGCAATTAGCATGCAATTTTATACAATTGCTTTAGCATACAAATGACAGACTGAAATTGTGTTTACTTGACAGTCAAATACTGTTTTGATCCAATGATGTAATGCCTTTCAACACAATGGGCCAAAAATGTACTTGCTGCATCCCAGCCCACAAATGCCACACCCCTTCACGTGCTCACAGTTCCACTGATCTTCTACAGATGTAGAAGTACAATTGCCCTGGGAATCTCAATCCCATTGTGCAGAGATGCACCAAGGCGAGAGTGTCAACTGGGTTTAAGCAAACATTGCAGAGTCCAGCCCCAGAATACTCAAATAGATTTTGACATGAGAGAACAGCAGGAGTGGAATCAACCATTGATTAAAAATACCCACTAAAAACACGCATTAAAATAAAAAATTAAGTAACATAGAAAATAGATGCAGGAGGCCGCCATTCGGGCCTTCGAGCCAGCACCGCTATTCATTGTGATTATGGCTGATCGTCCGCTATCAATAACCCGTGCCTGCCTTCTCCCCATATCCCTCGACTCCACTAGCCCCTAGAGCTCTATCCAACTCTCTCTTAAATCCATCCAGTGATTTGGCCTCCACTGCCCTCTGTGGCAGGAAATTCCATAAATTCACAACTCTCTGGGTAAAAAAGTTTTTTCTCACCTCAGCCTTAAATGACCTTCCCTTTATTCTAAGACTGTGGTCCCTGGTTCTGGACTCACCAAACATTAGGGACATTTTTCCTGCATGTAGTTTGTCCAGTCCTTTTATAATTTTATATGTTTCTATAAGATTCCCCCTCATCCTTTTAAACTCCAGTGAATACAAGCCTAGTCTTTTCAATTTTTCCTCATATGACAGTCCCGCCATCCCAGGGATCAATCTCGTGAACCAATGATGCACTTCCTCAATCGCAAGGATGTCCTTCCTTAAATTAGGAGACCAAAACTGTACACAATACTCCAGATGTGGTCTCACCAGAGCCCTATACAACTGCAGAAGAACCTCTTTACTCCTGTACTGAAATCCTCTTGTTATGAAGGCCAACATTCCATTAGCTTTCTTCACTGCCTGCTGTACCTGCATGCCAACTTTCAGTGACTGGTGTACAAGGCCACCCAGGTCTTGCTGTACCTCCCCCTTACCTAACCTAACCCCATTGAGATAATAATCTGCCCCCTTGTTTTTGCCGCCAAAGTGGATAACCTCACATTTATCTATATTATACTGCATCTGCCATGGATCTGCCCACTCACTCAACCTGTCCAGGTCCCCCTGCAACCTCCTAACATCCTCTTCACAGTTCACACTGCCAACAAGCTTTGTGTCATTCCCAAACTTGCTAGTGTTGCTCCTAATTCCCTCTTCCAAATCATTAATATACATGGTAAACAGTTGCGGCCCCAAATCAGAGCCTTGCGGCACTCCACTCGTCACTGCCTGCCATTCTGAAAAGGACCCGTTCATTCCTACTCTTTGCTTCCGGTCTGCCAAACAATTTTCTATCCATGTCAACACCCTACCCCCAATGCCATGTGCTCTAATTTTAGTCACCGGTCTCCCGTGCGGGACCTTATCAAAAGCTTTCTGAAAGTCTAGTACACTACATCCACTGACACCCCTTCATCTATTTTACTTGTCACATCCTCAAAAAAATTCCAGAAGATTAGTCAAGCATGATTTCCCTTTCATGAATCAATGTTGACTTGGACTAATCCTTTTACTGCTGTCCAAATGCTCCATTATTACCTCTTTAATAATTGACTTCCCACCACCGAAGTCAGCCTAACTGGTCTGTAATTTCCCGTTTTCTCTCTCGCTCCTTTCTTGAAAAGTGGGATAACATTAGCTATCCTCCAAGCCACAGGAACTAATCCTGAATCTATTGAACATTGGAAAATGATCACCAATGCGTCCACTATTTCTAGAGCCACCTCCCTGAGGACCCTGGGATGCAGACCATCAGGCCCAGGGGATTTATCATCCTTCAATCCCATTAGCCTACCCAATACTATTTCTCGCCTAATGAAAATTTCTTTCAGTTCCTCTACCCCCTTAGATCTTCTGTCCTCCAGTAAATCTGGGAGATGGTTTGTGTCCTCCTTAGTGAAGACAGATCTGGAGTACCTATTCAACTCATCTGCCATTTCCTTGTTGACCATAATTATTTCACCCGTGTCTGCCTTCCAGGGACCCACATTTGACTTTGCTACTCTTTTTTCCTTAACATATCTAAAGATGTATAAATGTGAAAAGCTAACCGAACCTACATTTTTCTTTCTAATCAAATCAACAGGACTTCCTCTGAAGAAACGACCCGAAACATCACCCATTCCTTCTCTCCAGAGATGCTACCTGTCCCGCTGAGTTACACCAGCATTTTGTGTCTACCTTCCTGTACCACAACTGGCTGTTACTTCATCAGTGGATTGCCATGATGGTGCAAATCCAGGACATAACTATCTGAATTCAGCTAATTTCGATAAGTAACTTTAGAACCACTGGGACTGGGAAGTTCAATTATTTGGGAAACTGAATATTTTCTAGATTAGGTCATGAAAAGTGAAACTAACAGGAGTTATAAAACATCCAAATTAAACTAAATCAACAAAAAAATAAATGGTGTCTTTGGTGGATAAGCACATATAACCACTGCCATTTATGCGGTGCTTCGAACCAGAGTTATCCTCCATCACTTGCTTTTACAACGTATAATTTGGCAGTGTTTTTTTTAAACCAAGTGCAATGAGCTCTTTTTACTTCTGAAAGGTTAATGCAATAAATACAGCATTTCAAAAAGAAATATCACTGCTGCTCCGTTGACTTTAACCAGTCATTGTTTTGGTTGCAAAATAAACGGTACACATCCCCCACCTCCCCGATCTCCATGCACCATGCTGTTCAAAATATTGTAGCATACAATAGCACACAAAAATGTGCCAGTTTTAGTTTCGTCAGACCAAAATTATTTCTTTTCCATGAGAACCAAGCCATAAAATTAGAAATTTAGATTGTCAATAAATATACAAAATTCATTGTCACATTTGTAGCAGTCTGAAGATGTCCCGCTGAGTTACTCTAGCATTTTGTGTGTACCATCATGTTAAACTAGTCATTATCTACAGCCTCGGGGGTACACAAAATGTTGGAGAAATGTTGGGTGCAGCAGCATCTATGGAGCGAAGGTAATAGGCAACATTTTGGGCCAAAACCCTTCTTCAGACTCCACAGCCTCGGAATGGAAAGTTGTACATGAAAGTTGTACAGTTGTATATATTTGTACATGAATATTCTTCTACTTTACAGTTCAGCAATCTCCAAGTTCATCACATAAATTAGGACTCACTTGGTAGTCCTGCAAGATATTCCAATTTGAGCTGAGCATCTTAGGCGTGGGATTGGGAATTGGCAGTGTAAGCAAGGAGTACGCCTAATATGCATGGAGAACTTCCACGTTTTATTTTTAAAAAAAACTCTAGAGGTAAGGCAGGCTGCGATTAATTCTCAGCATCTTGCTCAAAAAACACCATTGGCAGGAGTCCCAAGATCAGTTCTGCTTTCCATTGAAAAGTTATACATTAATATATTTGAAGAAGTGGAAAAGAGAGAAAAAGGAGAATGTAAAACACCCACAGTACATTTTAAACAGTGAGACAATTACCCAAACATTCATTCAAATTAAACAGATACAAACAACATTTAGAATCAGAGCTGCAAGGTCTTAAATTTGCTCATTTAATAATTTTAGCCTTTTCTATAAAACGATTTTTAATATCAGTACCTTCCTCAAATACAGTTCTGCAATGCTGAGGCTGGCAGTAAATGACCCAGCTTGTCCTACATGAAGATAATTTAAATTCTTGGCTTGAACGTGTATTCTGGAGGCCAGGTGTCCTACTGCAGACTGTTCTTTGGCACAGGCTACAACACTAGAATACTGTATGACTTAAGTTTGAAGAAGTTATTTTTCTGGTTGTTTTTTTTATATTGAGTTTGCCAAAATAAACGAAACTATCATTTCAGCAGGTGTTAACTTGAATACAGTTAAAGGGCAAATAGACATGTTTAATGCACTCCTAAATCCCATTTAGTCAATTCATACAGAAAATGCATTTTGTATTTCCAAATACTCTGATGATTATATATATATCAAAACTGATACATCTTATATCTAATTTTGACTAAGATTCCAACTGATTTATCCCTGGATCAAATAGGAAACTGCCTGCCGATGTAATTTTGGATTTTTTACCATGCTGCCAATGTAATAAGAACGTGAGCATTCTTCAAATTAAGACACAGAAGAAGGGTTTTGTGAACGAAGAAATGCTCTGTGATATACTTGAAACCTGATGTAAATTTTGCTTCCTGCAAGATACGAAAGGATTTCTTCACTATTACATTTACTTCCTCTTTAAATCCTACTACACAAAGCTTTGTGCTCAGGTTATGGAGGGGAAATGCAACTGTGAACCGTAGACTCTCAGTGGAAGCTCATGAGCCAGGACTACCACCTAATTATGTCAGGTGAAGGACTCTGCTTAATTGTTCTAATAATCTCCAGTGTTTGTGAACATTACATGGTGATGCAATGATTTTTGTACAATGACAAATCCTGAAGGTACTAACAATTTAGCACTAATCCAGACTGATTTGCAGTCTTCTACACTCAAAGTAACCAGTTTCGATGAATTTCAAGCATTTACAAACCAACACTGTAGATCACTGTTAAAATGCTACGTATTATTATGTATGGTGATTTTTTTCCCCACACTTCATGCTGAGCTCTCTGGCCTTTAATACGTTATAGTAATTCAGATATACACTTCAAAATACAATTGTCTTACTTTTAAAATCTTCACGATATTCTAGTTTCTATCTTTATTTCATTACATGCAAAATGTTTATCAGTTAAAGCATGTTATTCCACATCTCTAACCCCAATGTCCAATAATCTCTAACTCCAATTATTGGGTAGACAAGGGCTAATCAACCACAGGACATCATAATTGTTTGCTTGCAATCAACTTTGAAAAAGTGGACGCCTACACCAACAATTGCTATATTTTTTCTGTTGTTCACCTTGGACACAACCACAATGGCTCACACAAAATACTGCACACACTGATAGCCATATCAACATGTCTTCTGAAGATTCCTCCTCACAAAATATACACCATGTAGAAAATTAATTTTACATTGAAAGGTATTCTTTACTCTTCAAACTGCACTCAATCTCAATTCAGATTAACATGTCGTTTGCTGCAGAAAAATCTGTTTTATCAAAGCACCTTTCAAAGAAAACAATCAAGAGCAACTAGATGTGATACCATACCATAAAAGGAGATAATAATAGAGGACAACATTTTAATTAAACAGGTACATTTTAATAATCTTAAAAGGGAATATCAGAGCACAGAGCCTTGGTGTGGTTCATAGGGCTGCAGAAGATTCATGGGTCAAGGCTATGGAAGAATTTATCTTTAAACTAAACTGCTTTATGATCAAAAGTGAACCAAGGGATGAGTACAGAAGGCAATGTGTGAACGAATGCGTGTAATTTAAGATATAGCGACAAGATTTGGTTGATCACAACCTTTTACAAGGTGAACCACGGGAAAAATGTAAGCATGCATCATCTATGGTGGTAAAAGAAGTATAGACAATGGTTTCAGTAGACGACTTGAGGCAAGATGCAGTCAGCATGGGTGGAAGAGTGGGGTAGGGCAACCGATATTGCCCAAGGCTGCAATGTAGATGATAGATTAGAGGAAGTTAAGATAGGTTCTTAAAGACCACTAGAAGCAATTTTCTGGGAGTAATAAAAGGCAGTGAAAGTACACAAGTAGGTTCAACTGAATAGATAAAGACCTAAAGTAAGCAGTGCAATCTCATAAAGCTAAACAGTGGAGAACAAAAAAGTGTCATCAAGCACATGAGCAATTATGAGATCATGACAAGGGCGAGACTTTTGTCAGATTAACTTAATTTTCTGAGACTTCATTACAACGAGATTTGCTTATTTTTATTAAGCAATAGTTGCACTAAGATATTATGACTGCCCTCTTTTCACCAGCTTGATTCCAGGAATTAGAGTATTGCCCTCATTCCTGGAATTTGGGTGAATGAGAAACAATTCCACTGTGTTAAACAGGAGGGATTGATAGTGTACATGCAATGAGACTTTCCTTGGATTAGGTCACAAACTAATTTTGTAACAGAAAGCCAGAGTCATAAGTTATTAGTCGCAAAGAAACAAGTAGTACCTGCAGACAGAATGCAAAGTAAATTTCAATGGTGCATGCTTCACTTCAGTGCAAAACAAATGAAATGTGCAGAATACACAAAAAATGGTGACAAAAATTGAACTCCATACTCTATTTGTGGCCTCACTGGAACCTCATATCGTTCCATCGAGGCCATTTTACTCTTGTAATTCAAACTTCCTGTAATAAAATGCTAAAGTCGCATTTGCCCGTTGCACGTGCATGTTAGCTTTCAGATATGCATACAATGAATTGTGTTATTATAAGCTAAATATAGCAACAATAATCACATTGCAATTATTAAAGCCTACATTGTAAATATGATGGCAAGATGTATTGCCATCACATCTAGGCAAAATGCTGAGAGCTAATTTCCATTTGGTGGGGACTCTAGTTCAGTTTATTATTGACACTTATACCGAGATACAGTGAAAAGTTAAATCATGTTATATATGAGTATAATCATACGCAAATGAAAGTGTGAAACGATTATAAGTAAATCTGCTTCTGGGATACCAGGCATCGAGACGCCATGTTTCATCGGCATCTTGCAACTTCAGTCTCTAAAAAGTCTGATCTTGGCCGAAGGCGATACATATATATGTATGCAATTTATTATTTTCTCACTTTAAGGCCTGGTATTCTGGTAGCACTGGATCACTTTTATATACCAATTTAAGAACAAGAGTCACTGACTATGAATAAGGGGTTTCCCCATTTAAGATACTGGAGGAGGATGCCGCCTCACCCGCTGAGTCACTCCAGCACTTTGCGATTATCTTCGTTGTTAACCAGCATCTGCAGTTTCTTTCTGCACAGGAGTTTTTACTCTTGAAGAATTGTGAATGTTTGGAATTCTCTATACTGGAGACTGAGGTGTCGAATATATTGAAGGATGTAACAAACAGATGTTTGGATGATAAGTGAGTTAATGGGTCAATGGAGAAAAGAGAGAGAATTGAAATGGAAATGATTATCGCACAAGTATAGGATAGGTTTAGAGGGATATGGACCAAGCGCAGGCAAGTGGGGCTAGTGTAGCTGGGACATTTTGGACAGTGTGGGCAAGTTGGGCAAAGGTCCTGTTTCCACACTATCACTGAATGGCATAGCAGGTTCAAGAGGTTCCAGGTTCTCAACATTTAAGGAGAAGCAAGCAAATGTTGAGGCTGGAATCTTGAGCAAAACACAAAGTGCTGGAGTAACTCAGCGGATCAGGTAACTTCTCTGGAAGATATGGTATGATGTTTGGGTCAGTCTGAAGGCGGATTTCAACATAAAACTTCAACTATCCATGTCCTCTTGAGATAATGTCTGAATCGCTGAGATACATATCCAGCATTTTGTGAGTTTTGTTGCTATTTGCCTTTTCTTTTTTTCATCACTTACATAGGATTTGCACCACACTAAATAATTTCCACTACATTATATCCATTTCAGATTTTTATATCGACTGGCTCAGCTTCATGACTGAAGAGATCAAACCGCTTTGTATAAGCGTTATCTTCATAGTCATACCTTTATTATAAAATCCATATAAAATTTAAATGTTGTGGTAAACGTAACATTGACATATCTGCTAATGCAAAAATGTAAGGTGCAACATCCTCCATAGCCAATGAATGTACTTTGAGACTTATTAATATTTAAATATTTCTTGCTCAGAGTCCAGTTGAACTGGGTTTTTTTTTGTTTTGTTTTGTTTTGTTTTTTGATGGAAGTGATTAAAAAAAGACAGATTGCATATGCTGAAATATTGAACCAACAAGACTGGAGTCCGGACCCAAAACTTTGTCTATTTCACTCCACAGATGCAGACTGGCCCACTGAGTTCCACCAGCAGTTTGTTTTTTGCACAAATTTTGGAAAAGGAATTAATACACCAATGTCAAATATGTTGTGAATATCATTAAAGTTACCTGCTCCATACAAGTTTAGATATGCTAAGGATTAGATTTTGCAAGGAAGGTAATGATGAAGTTATCACATGCTCTGTTCTAAAAGCCAAGGAAGCTGGTGTGGGGAGGGAGGGAGGGAGGGGGCTGAAAATGAGAAGCAGATTGATTACGCACTCAAGTATCTACATGCCTATCTGTGTGTATGAGTGATTGCTGCAACTGACTATTTTAGGTGCTGAGCAGGCCGAGGGTAACACACAACACAGCCCGACTCAAACCACAACTTGTTTTGGTAGAATGTACACATGTAGATCCAAACCAGACACACAGTTAAGGCCCATTAGGATCAAGAGGCTCAGCTCCAGAACTTTGTTATAAAGAAGCAAAACCTCTCTGCATGATTTCTCAGTGAAAGTGACATTTTATACAAATTGTCCTTCACAAAACACTAGATTGAATGAATTTCAACCCTGGCATTCAAAATTTAATTTGCTTATTTTTTTTAAATTAAAAAAAAAGCTTGCCCAAGTTTTTGGAGGATTTTTCACTCAGTAGTAAGTACTTGCTTGCATTTAAAGCACTCAATGCATAGAAATACTATCATGGGGCCAAATAAGCTGAATCAATGTTTTTTTTAATCATTCTTGGAAAACATGGAATAATGACCCCTGGTTTACTTATTCTGCAAAATAGTCTAATTGTAAATAGCAATTCACATGCCAAATGTTGAAACAAGGAACTGCAGATGCTGGTTTACAAAAAAAGAGAAGTGTTGGATTAAGTCAGCGGGTCAGGCAAATCCCTGCAGAACATGCTACTGACCCACTGAGTTACTCCAGCAAGATAGACACAAATTGCGTGAGTAACTCAGCGGGCCAGGCAGAATCTTTGGTTGAATCACTGTCTCTAACTTTTCACAGGGATGGATTCAGTGAGTGTAGACTGAACTCCCCTCTCCCCTCCACCACCCTCCCCCTCCATCCCTCCTTCTCCACCCCCTCCCTTCTTCCCTTCCCCCCCCCCTTCCACCTTTCTCCCTGCTCCACTCTTCTCTCCCTTCACCAACCTCCCCCCCACTTTCCCCGTCGCCCCCCATTTGTGGACCAAGCCTGCGACCAGCGATCCCCTGCACACTATCCCCCACACACACGCTAGGGACAATTTATACAAGCCTGTGTGTCTTTGGAGTGCGGGAGGAAACCCTAACCCTAACCGTAGCCCTAAGCCTAGCCTAACCCGAGCCCTAATTGTTGTCCCTAGCGTGTGTGGGATAGTGTGCGAGTGGCTGCTGATCGGTGTGGACTCGGTAGGCCGAAGGGCACTGTATCTCTGAACTAAATGTGACACAGGGGCCCCAGGGGTTGGACTCGAACCCCCAATGTTCTGCCTGCTCCTCATGGAAACTAAACTGTTGACCACGAGTTGTCCCAGAGGCAGATCTCTCTTCCAATGGTCTCTCCAAACCCCCGGAGGCAGCAGGCTTTTCAACTGGGTACAGGCAATGTCAATATACCAGTGCCACCCACCTGCTCCGGCCAGTGTCTAAATACCCACCACCCATTTTGAAGTAAGGCGAGGGGGCGGAGGGTGTTGTTCCCAAAGTCTGCATTTATGCCATAGTCGATGTTACAAAAACAGATGATGTGGCCTTTGTGCAGTACTATTAGTGGGATCTAGCTGTCACAGGCTGGATCCACAAATGGGGGGCGTCGGGGAAAGTTTGGGACGTTGGAGAATGGGAAAATGGGAGAAGGGAGGGAGAGGGGGAGAAGGGGATGTGAGGGGAGGGCGTGGAGGGGAGAAGGGGAAGAAGAGTGAAGCAGGGTGAAGGTAGGAAGAGGGGGAAGGGAAGAAGGGGGGAGAGTGGAGGGAAGAGGAGGAGAAGGACGGATGGGGACGGGAGGGGGGTGGAGGGGAGAGGGGAGTTCAGTCGACATTCAATGAATCCATCCCTGTGAAAAGTTAGAGACGGTGATTGGATCTGGAAGCGGACCAATACATCTGTAAATAAAACTAAACGACTCAAGACATCGTTTCATTTGCACAATTGATTTATTGTATTAATTTTAATATATTAACGTGTAAAATCCATGCATGGAAGGACGCATATTTTACAGCCCATCTGTGGTCCATAACCCTAACCGGGCGTCACCCGCAGGACAGCATACGTCAGTGTGACGTGTGACGGGGCGCACGACATGATGAGACACCCAGATGTCACCCCTGGATTTTGAACATTCCAAAATCCAGGGGAGAGAGGGAGACACCGCACAACACAACATGCATCACCACGACGCAACAACCTCTTTTCAGGCTCTCACCGAAAATGTCGCCCAAATGGGACAGGCCGTTAAGTCGTTTTACACGTTTCACAGTTCTCCATATTGTTTTCCTCTCGAGATCACACCTTCCCAAACCAACAATGGGATACCCTGCCCAAGGTCATTTGTGGCTGGCCCTGATCTTTTCTCGCCTCCAGCTCTTCACACTTCTCGGGGTCAATTACACAAATTTCTCGCGTAACTCAGCAGATTGATTTAGTCTGAAGGGTCCTGATGTTACCTGTCCACGTTCTCTAGTGATGCTGCCCTGGCCCGCTGAATTACTCCAGCACCTTGTGGTATTTTGTACATTAACCATCATTTGGAGCTCATTGTTTCAACTACATACAATAATAATCTATATAGGAAAGAACTGCAGATGCCGGTTTGAATCAAGATAAACACAAAATGCTGGCAACAGGTAGCATCTCTGGAGAGAAGAAATGGGTGATGTTTCGGATCGAGACCCTTCTTTTTTTTAAAAGTTTATTGGCCAAGTATCCGCTTACAAGGAATTTGCCTTGGTGCTCCGCCCACAAGTAACAACATGACATAGTGACAGTTACTTCAGGCTCAATACTAATTATCTACTCGGTTACAATGGACAATCGACAATAACGCAATAACAGACACCATTCCTGCTCCTCCCCCCATCTCCTACAGGCCTGTTATAACAAAAGTTTACAGTACTATATTATGTTACTGTACTATATCATGCTATGAAGATCAAAACATGAAATTACAGATCTTTTGATATTGTTCTGAGATCTCGGGAACATGGCCACACTGCAGAAACTAGAGCAGAATTTGTAAAATTAGCTTCATTTCTGCTTTTATCATTCAAGAGGAAATTAGGTCCTCAATACTTTCCAAAAACAGAACTACTATTTCTATAATTTATTGTAATTGTATACACTTCTACAAAGACATTTCACAATGAAAATGTGGTCACAATTGCAACCTGATAATAGGTATGTTACAAAACTTACCTTTAGCGGCGCTGCACTTCTGCCGCTCCCCGTGTGCGCGACTTTCGCGCCTTGCAGAGGGGGGCGGGCTTAAAGTGCCGTTTTTCCACAGGCCTGGATAATCGATGAATGTCAGGCGATTTGGTTGCTGAAGAAAAATCGCTCCGACATTTAATGAATGGTGGTATTTTTAAATTACTCTAGATAATTTATTAACTAGAGTAATTTAAAAATCACCTTCAAAAGCCGTGAGCACAGACAACCGGAAGCATTTTGCGTAGGGGAGAAAAAAAGGTAAATACTTTATTTTTATATTAAAAGTTGGTTTTTCGGGAGGCATTAATAATATTTTTATGTTGCGAAATGGGGTCCCAAAAAATGTATGAACAAACAGTATTTCCCCCCCCCCGACTTCACTGCTAACCGCAACGTTCCAATCCACCGCATTCCACTAAAACCCACTCGCTAGTTGATTTAAATGGCCATTAATTTACAGGCATAAAACACTAAATTCCTTCCATTTGGCCCAGAAATTCATGAAAATGAGATTTAAAAATGATGTTATATTGTGGATTATTGTGTGAATGTTATTTGGACACTTAGGCAATTTTAAAAAAGTTTATCTTTTCTTAAGAAATTGATAGCTGTTTAGATCTACTCATTGAATTTTGTAATTAGCTACAATTAGATAACTAACTAATTATATGCTTTAATTTCTGGTAATCCAAGTAAGATTGTTTAATATTTGTTTCAGAATGCTTCAATCTATAATAACTGAAAATTTCATTGAGTTATCTTAATTTTTAAGAATGTTATGGACTTTTAACTTTTCCAGATCACAGCTTTTGAGTTAAGTCAATTGAAAGGCAATGGGAAGCAAGATGCTCATTTCCGAGTATGAAAATGGCCATAACTTTCTTAATACTGAAGATATGAAAGTAAATTAGGTGTCAAATTAAACTTCTTTTTATGCTTTATCTGATGGGATAAATTGCAGACTTGATTTTTAAAATCTCAAAATTTTGTAACATTGCTACTGATAATTAATATTGTGAAGGGAAGGCTTTGTGAAGGGGAGGTCTTGCCTAACAAATGTGCTTGAATTCTTTGAAGTAGTAAATAGCAGCCCAGACAAAGGACAATCAGCAGATGTTGTTTACCTGGATTTTCAGAAAGCCCTTGATAAGGTGCCACATGGGAGGCTGCTAAGGAAGATGTGAGCTCATGATATCAAGGGGCAGATACTAGCTTGGATATCAGGTTGGCTGGATGGCAGAAGGCAAAGAGGGGCAATAAAGAGGGCTTTTTCTGGTTGACTGCCAGTAACTATCGGAGTTCCATGTGGCTCGGGCCGCTGGTCTCAATTAATTAATGATTTGGAGAAAGGGGTTGAAGTCTTTGTGGCTACGTTTGCGGATGATATGGAAATAGCAGCTAGTTTAGAGAAGGCAGGGACTCTGCAGAAAGACTTGGATAGGTTGGTAGATAGAATATAGTGTAGCAAATTGTGTAGTCATGCATTTCGGTAATAGGAAATAATTTTGAAAATTATTTTCTAAATGGGGAGAGAATCCAGAAATCAGATGTGCAAAGAGACTTGGGAGTGCTGGTGCAGGATTCCTAAAAAGTAAATCTGCAATTCAAATCAGTAGTAAAGAAAGTAAACACAATGCTAGGCTAGCATTCATTTTGAGAGGGTTTGTATGCAAAAACAGGGATGTAATGGTGAGGCTCTATAAGGCGCTAGGTCACGCCGCATTTGGAATATTGTGAGCAATTTTGGGCGCCATATCCGAGGAAGGATATGACGGCTCCGGAGAGGGTCCAGAGGAGGTTTCCAAAAATGATCCCAGGAATGAGTAAGTTGATGAGCGCTTGATGAGCACTGAGCCTATATTAGCTGAAGTTTGGAAGAACGAGTGGTGGCCTCATAGAACTGCACAGAATAGTGAAAGGCTTGGATATAGTGAATGTGGAGAAGACGTTTCCACTAGTGGGAGAGTCTAGGTCATAGCCTCAGAATTCAAGGACATTCTTTTAAGAAGGAGATGAGAAGGAATTTCTTTAGTCATCAGGTGGTGAATCAGTGGAATTCTTTGCCACAGTAGGTTGTGGAGACAAAGTCAGTGGATATATTTAATGCAGTTAGATAGATTATTGAATAGTATGGGTGTCAGAGGCTATGGGTAGGCAGGAAAATGGGGTTAGGAGGGAGAGATAGATCAGCCATGATTGAATGGCAGAGTAGACTTGATGGGCCAAATGGCCAAATTCTACTCCTATCACTTATGATCTTATGAAATTCCTCCAGTACAAGATAATTGAGAGTATTTTGCAGAAATAAAATCAAAAATACTTACTATTAATGACATGAGTCAAGGAAAGAGCATTCACGTTGCGGCCCTGTTTTCACCACCACACACAAGCGTAAGATGCAATTGTATGCAGATGCCGAGAAGTGTGTTCAGCTCTGGCTGAACAATTTCCAATCTTGTGATGTGGACTCAATAAGAAGATTAATGACATGGGATTAATGAATAGAAAACTATCTCAATAACACTGGTCCACCTCTATAAGGAAAAGAGATTTGATTTACCTACCAACTACTATTAATTATTTCTCATTATCTCTTCAGAGGGGAATGGTAACCTACCTTTGGAATAACTGTGCAGGGAAAATGCCAATAGGTATGATTGGGTACAGTGTTCCAGGAGTTTGACTCAAGACAAATGGAAAAGAGGTACGAGAGCTGGAAGGAAGGGAACGTTGCAGATGATGGTGGCCCTGTGCAATAGCTGCTTGGACGGTAAAGTAATTTGGCTGGGAAGAGCAAAGCAGTTTTGGAAAGTCATAAGTGACCTATCTAGTCTACTCTGCCATTCAATCATGGCTGATCGATCTCTCCCTCCTAACCCCATACCCCTGCCTTCTCCCCATCATCCCTGACACCCCAGTAATGAGCCTTCTGAACTTTGTCGTCGACAGGTCACTACTCTGTATATCGCCAACTTGGACAATTTTACATTTTTATCAAGCCAATTAACCTACAAACCTGTACGTCTTTGGAGTGTGCGAGGAAACCGAAGATCTCGGAGAAAACCCATGCAGATCACGGACAACGCACAAACTCCATACAGCCAGCACCCGTAGTCAGGATCGAACCCGGGTCTCTGGCGCTGCATTTTGCTGTACGGCAGCAACTCTACCGCTGTGCTACCGTGGCCGGTTAATGGCATTAATTACAGCAGAAATACAAATGGAAAATAACACCGTACTCGGTGAACATTCCCAGTTTTGGAGAAGGAATAATTATTGAAGCAGTTGAAGACAATTGGGAGCAAACAATTCCACTGAGCAATTCCTACAATTACACCCTCCAAATAAGAAGATTCACAAACGTTCCCTCAGTTAGGCGCAACTCTGGGGTTTCGTCTTTTTTAAGGTGGGGGGGGGGGGGGGGGGGGGTGTTCTCCCTCAGATCTCCACATACTTTAGTTTTACTGGGACTACTTTAGGTCAAATATTGCCCTGCATCTCATCCTACCTCAAGAATTAATCTTGCTTATCTGCATGAATATAAATCATTGTTGAGCTTTGGAACTGTGGTTCCAACACAAATGAAACGAGTATTAATGAGCCAACAAATTACCTAGATATCATACATTGTCACCATTGACAACACCCTACATAATTTTGCAGAAAGACTGGTTGCATCATGATCTGGTTCGGCAACTTTATCGTCCAGGAGCAGAAAACACTACAAAAAGTTGTGACCACTGCCCAGTCTGTCACCGGCTTTGACATCCCCACCGTCAAAGGGATCTATCATAGTCGCTGCCTCAAAAAGGCAGCCAAAATAAAAGACCCACTCCATCCTGGCCGCACACTCATTTCACAATTGCCATCAGGAAGCAGGAACAGGAGCCTGAAAACTATAACATCCAGATTCAGGAACAGCTTCTTCCCGACAGCCATCAGGCTATAAAACATGACAACAAATAAGCTCTGAACTGCAAAAGCCTATATTATTATTGCACTATTTTTGTTATTTATTGAACTTTCTTTTCCTCCTCCCCCATTATATACTATGTTTACATATTCACATATTCTGTGGTACTACAGCAGGTAAGAAATTCATTGTCCCATCAAGGACATATGACAATAAAACTCTCTTGACTTGGCTATTCATATATTAGGTGGCCAGATTGGATTTGTGCTGAGATTGCAAAAAATATATCTGTGGACAATTTCCCATTTTGTCAGCTTGTGTTCCAGCTGTACACTGGCAACTTGGCAAGAAGAATGGCTTGGTCTGGAATACGTCTTCAGCAGAGCATCTTTAATGGTGTTTAAGAAAGAACTGCAGATGCTGGAAAAATCGAAGGTAGACAAAAATGCTGTAGAAACTCAGCGGGTGAGGCAGCATCTATAGAGCGAAGGAAATGGGTGATGTTTCGGGTCGAGACCCTTCTTCAGACTGTTGTTGTGGCCCCAGTCAACAGTCTATATCATGCTCGATACCACTTTATATTATAAGCTAAAAAGTGGCGAGTGAGCTGGTAGCTGAAAAGGAACCTGCAATCAGCATTTCCGCAGATAGTTGTAAATACTCCAGCCAAGTGATGCATTGCACTCCAGAGCTGGATTCACCCAGAGTGCTGCTCAGCACCAAGGATGGGCGTTGCAAAGCTTTGATCCAGTTCTTTGAATATGCATCGACTTTAGTCTGTCAACACCACATTGCTTCAGGTGTTTAGCATGTAGTCCTGTGTCTCAGCTTTACCAGGTTGGCAACTAAGTTTGGCCAATTTGTGCTCTTCGTATCCTCAGAGCTACCACTGCTCAACTGGTAGTTAAGCAAGTCACAAACAGATTGGAAAAGGGGAAGCACTAGAGGTAGCACATTTGCATAAGGCATTCAATAAAATGCCACATGAAAGTCACTACACAGATTTAGGGCATTTGGGGGGGGGGTCAGAGGTAACGTTGGCAAGGGTTTGGGGTGGTCATTAAATGGAAAATAGACAGTATAGATGGATCATTTCCAGATTGGCAAACGATTACTAGTGGGATATGACAGGGATCAGAGCAGGGGCCAGACGTAGGTAAAATCCATACTGATCAATTGGATGAAGGATCCTTGAGTAAAGTCGTCAATTTTGGTGTTGATACAAAGATAGGAGGTCCCGCAAATTGGACAAAGAATCTGCACGTGGATAAATATACGTTGAAATGAATGGGCAAGCAGTTGACAGACAGTATAATGTAGAAAAGTGTAGGATAACTCACTTCAGAAGGATGCGTTTGTATTGGAGACCGTGTTGTTAGGTTCACTGGGTTGATGCGTGGGGTGAAGGAATTCACTTATAGGTGACGGCCTATGCTCAATAGAGGATGTGAAAATGAGAGGGGGAACTTAGTGAAACAAAATTCTTAAGAGGATTGACAAGGTGGTTGTTGAGACGATGTTTCCCTTCCAAATAAGGGAGTATAACTTCAGACTAGTCGGTTGCCCATTTTGGAAAGAATAGAGGAAGTTCATCTTTCAGAGGGTCATGAATCTTTGAAGTTCTCCATGCCAGAGGGCCTTGGAACTGGGGTCATTGAGTACATTTAAAGTAGAAATAGGCTTGCATTTAAAGAAAGTGGAAGGAGATGGTAAAAATGGCAGTGGTGATGTGGTTCAGATTGAATAAACCATGAGTTGATTGAATGGCAATGCAGGATAAAGGGACCATCTCCTGTCCCTGGCTCTTTACGTTCAATGGCGGTGCAGGCTCGAAGGGCCGAATGGCCTACTCCTGCACCTATTTTCTATGTTTCAATTTGATAGTGGTGATAAAGTGAGGGATTTGACAAACTACACAGTTCTGCTTCTGCTGATAGTCTACTGGCCTCAATGTCCAATTTCAAACTGCTAGATCTGTATTAAAAAAGACTTTAATGTGCAAACTTGACTTAGCTGTGAAGACAAAACATGCAGGGAGGCCAACATTGTTAAGGCCATTTGCATCTGCAACCAGCAGACTAATGGCGTGGTCACAGTCACAGAATTACTCATTTTACCCAATTAGAAAGAAGTAAACTTGGGCTTATTTACACAGTTGCTGACACCATGAACTCCACATTTGTTCTAAAACTGTACCGACCAATTTATAATTTACCGACACCAACCACAGCGCAATTTCTGCAACATATTTTCAGCATCCACTTCCAGTCCTCTCACAGTATCATGTAAATCCAGCAGATTTTAAAATTACCAACATAGCTTTTTCTGTAATGCCGTTTTCCAACTATCATTTCATTAATTCTGGCAATAAAAGCAGAAAAACAAAACCAGATGCACACAAATCCAGTCATTCCAACCTACTGGAAGAATTGGTGCCAATGATAAAATCATATCTGGAATACAAAACATAATTGGTATAGTTGGGGGGAAAAAAAACCTTATTCTCATTTTTTTTTTTTTTTTTTAAAAGTGTTCCACATGACTGAGGCTTTCCCTAGGATCAGTCACAGATTGCTTCCAAAATCAAGAAAACAGCTTCTAGAAGCCAACTGTGCCGTTCCAAAGAGTGGTTAATTCTGATAAAAAAATGTGAAAGAGCTACAAAGAAAAAAAGAGCATGCTAAATTTGAATCATCTAAACGAGGTGCAATGAATAGGAGTTGGAGACACAATGTTACAAGTTCAATGCAGATGCTCTTTTTCCATCCAATACAAAAGCTATGCTGCATCTATAAATAATTGTATTTTCAGTGAATTAAAATGTGTGTTTTAATGCAGATACCTAATCCGGGACAAGGAATAAAAACAACTAATTTTATAGCATGAACAGCACATACCAGATGATAGGTCTTGCTACACGCACCAATTAATTTTATTGGAAGACCGAGAAGACTATATCTCAAATTTGAAAATGAATTTTATCACATGAAAACCAATAGCTTGCTAATTTAATGCAACAGCTTGCATTTATGAAGCATCTCTTATAAACTCCGTAGGTCTCAAAGCACCTTCCAGTCAAAATGCTCTACAGCTTAATCACTGTTACAAGTGGGAAATGAAGTAAAATTTAGCAATAATTGCACATTTAAAAAACATTATAACCAGGATGCAAGCTACACACTTCTTTTCTACTTCTTTCTAAAATGCACTTTTTATAGCCCCCTGCACATAAGTTATGTTTCCCACAATATATCAAAAATTCAAGCATTTTATAGATTAAGTAATTGCAACATGTTATAAAGTCATTGATGGCTCTATGCAAATATAGGTCTTTCTGGGTCCTTTAATGTGAACATCTTTGTGACAATGTCAATACTCCCTCTGTATTACATTAAAGTTTAAGCCTTAATTTACATGTTCAAAGACACAACATTAAAACAAAGTGCACGATCTCCAGCAATAAAACTGGAAGTACATATCCGATGGAACACTAACACGGTGGCGGAGTGGTTAAGTTGCTGATTTGCAGCACCCGAGACCCGACTTAGACCCTGGCTACGGGTGCTTATCTGTACGGAGTTTGCACGTTCTCCCCGTGACCTGTGTTTGCTTTTCCCCGGGAGCTCTGGTTTCCAAAGACGTACAGGTTTGTGGGATAATAGGCTTGGTAAAATTGTAAATTGTCGCTAGTGTGTTGGAGAGGGTTAGTGTTTAAGAAGGAACTGCAGATGCTGGAAAATTGAAGGTAGACAAAAGTGCTGGAGAAACTCAGCGAATGCAGCAGTATCTATGGAGCGAAGGAAATGGGCAACGTTTTGGGCCGAAACCCTTCTTCAGACTGTTAGTGTTAGTGTCGTGGAATCAGTGGTTGGAGCGGATCGCTGGGCCAAAGGACCTGTTTCCGCACTGTATCTCTAAACTAAACTCCGTATCTACATTGCAGTCTATCATTGTGACTTGTTTGCAGATTGAGAATTATTGTTATGCACATTAAGTGGAAGGTTTAGGGTCAAAACATCACATTGTAAATACTGTGCCTCTGATGCAGCTCTAGTCAAGAACTGCACATACTGAATTCTTACAAACAATTTTTGCCATAATCGATAATCACTTTGAGAACTCTTTGCATTACATACTTCCAACAACATGCAAGACTCCGTCAAGAAAGTGTAAAGTTCCACACACACACACACAAATGAACCAAAACCATTCATAACCATTACTTTTCTTGCTTTAATCCTATTGATCCTTTTTGTGTTTCAAGTATCTAATTTCCTTGATACACTGTAGTTCTGAAAATTATAAATTGGCTTAGGATGCACAAACTATTGCATCTTTGTTCAAATGCCCAGTCAAATAAACTGAAATTTGCACTGGACCTTATTTTGAAAAGTAAATACAGCAGTTAGCTTCTCAAACGAATCAGATTTACCACACATTCCACCCATGCCTGATCTTGAAAACAAAATGGTGAATATTACAAAAAAGATTAACTTACTGTTCGTGGAAATCCAACATTGGTGGCTCAAACCGGATAGGTCTGCAATTGCGCCGATGAATGGAGGCACTGCAAAAGAGAAAAAGCTTCTGTAGGAGCAGCAACAACAACATGGTAACATGCATGTCTGTACTGGCGCTGAAAATACCGCATTTCCTATCCTTAGCTTTTTTTCTGATACAATTAGCGCCCAGGTTACACATCAGTTATTGTTGCAGAGTCTTGTAGAACAAGTTTAACTGGTTTGGCCTGCCATGTGACCCCAACACTATTCTTCCTTGCAAAACAAAGACACCAATAAACATTCCCCTTTTTGATGATGATATAAGCAAAACTAAACATGCCTCGGCACCATGGAACCAGGTTCAGTTTTAACTTGAATGAGATCTGTGGGGAGTTTGCATGTTCTTCCAATGGCTGCATGGGGTTCTGACTGGGATGTGGGAAGAAAACACAAATACTAAAGTCAGTCTGATGAAGGGTCTCGAGTCAAAATGTCACCCATTCCTTCGCTCCAGAGATGCTGCCTGTCCCGCTGAATTACTCCAGCATTTTGTGTCTATCTTGGATTTAAATCACCATCTGCAGTTCTTTCCTACACAAATACTAATGTTGGTAGATTAAATGGCTACTGTAAATTACTCAGTCAAAAAAATCAAAGGGTGGTGATGGTGAGAAGCTAGAGTACAGGGAAATAAGAGGGTATTGGGACTGATGGCCTTCCATGTTATTGTAGGTTGGAAGAATAAATACTTCGGAAAATCATCTCTGCTACAGAAACGCATTTGTACTTGCATTTCATGTCCAGAGGCACATTACTGGGGTAAACAAAAAGTAGCTAAATTTAAGCCATGTGATGCAAGAGCGAAGGAGGTGCAAAAAACTCTGGAGCACTGAACAAACTGAAGAAACTCAGCATCTGTGGGGAAATGGAACTGTTGACTTTGGGCTCAGAGCCTGTTCCAGAACTGAAAGGGGGTGGGGAAATCAGCCAATATATAAACAAAAGGAATGAGACAGGGGTCAGTAAGTGATAGGTGGGCCAAGCAGGAATCAAGAATGAATGAGACAGAAGGAGCCAGGTTGGGGAGTTGGGAGACAGAGGCAGATGGACCATAGGTGGAAACAAAGAAATGCAGATGAATCGAGGTGGGGGAGGCGAGAGTGAAGGTAGTTGCAGCTGCTGGTGAATGATAAATATGGGCACAGAGGTCACTAGTGGTGTAATCTGATATATAAAGATGACAACAATGGGAACCGTTAAGGGAAAGATGAAGGGCAGATGGAATCAGGTAGGGTGTGGAATCTGCTGGGTGTAATATGGTCAGTAGGTGGATCAAGTCAGGTTTATTCGTCACATACACATACGAGATGTGCAGTGAAATGAAAAGTGGCAATGCTTGCGGATTGTGCAAAAAAAAAACTACAAAACAGAATAGAAACATAGAAAACAGGAGCAGGAGGAGGCCATTCAGCCCTTCGAGCCATTCATTGTGATCATGGCTGATCATCCCCCATCAATAACCCGTACCTGCCTTCTCCCTATATCCCTTGGCTCCACTAGCCCCGAGAGCTCTATCTAACTCTCTCTTAATCCATCCAGTGACTTGGCCTCCACTGCCCTCTGTGGCAGGGAATTCCATAAATTCACAACTCTCTGGGTGAAAACGTGTTTTCTCACCTCAGTCTTAAATAACCTCCCCTTTATTCTAAGACTGTGGCCCCTGGTTCTGGACTCGCCCAACATTGGGAACATTTTTCCTGCATCTAGCTTGTCCAATCCTTTTATAATTTAATGTGTTTCTATAAGATTCCCCCTCATCCTTCTACACTCCAGTGAATACAAGCCTAGTCTTTTCAATGGAACAGAATCAAACAGAATCCCAGGAAGGGGGGTAGGGCAAAATTGGCAGGATCTGAGATGGATCAAAGGAAGAGAGAGGGGGGTGGGGGGGGGGGGAACTCTTGGCTGCATTAGGATGGCCCTGAAATAAAAGGCCTTATCTTGAGAGTAGATGTAGCAGAAAGGGGAAAAAAGAAAAAAAAAGAAAAAAGAGAAAGGGATGGCGTCCTCACATGCAAGCTAGAATGGTTTGGTTAAATGTAAAAGGAGGTCCAGTTTGTTTTCTGCTCCAATTTCCACATAGCTCCAATTTCACATTGCAGCTTCTGTAAATTGCCCATGGTATGTAGAACAGAACTGGTGTATTGGGTGATCGCCGTTTGACGCGGACTTGGTGGGCTAAGGGGCAGGTTTCCACACTGTATCTCTAAACTAAACGCAGTAGACAAGGTTAAAGGATGTGCATGCAAATCTTTGGCTCACCTGGAAGGTTGTGAGGGAGAAGATGTAGGAACAAATCTTGCACTTCCCTTGGTTACAGGGAAAAGTGCCTGGGGAAGTGATGAGCAGACTACTGAGGCTTGCAGCGAGTGAACTCTGAAGAAGGTGGAAAGGCATGTCGAGGGACGATTTGGCTACTTGTGGGATTCTGTTGCAACATGGGAACAATGTGAATGTCGCTAAAACATGGGAACAATATGAATTCTATGAACAGTGTTCAGATAGATCACATTTATTAACATGGTTATAAGGTACTGTAACCATAGCCAATTAGGTTTGGACATTTTTTCCTAAACTAATGACAAATCACGCCTAAACTAATGACAAATCACGCACACTCCCAAGACATAAAGGTGTGTAGGTTAATTGGCTTGGTATAAATGTAAATTGTCCTTAGTGTATGTAGGATAGTGTTAATGTGCGGGGATCACTGGTTGATGCACTCAGAGGGCCGAAGGTGTTTCCGTGCTGTATTTCTAATCTAAACTAAATAAACTAAAATAGAAATTCGCAGCCAGCAATCTTACTTGAAACATCAACTAACCATACAAAAACGATGAGTCCATTAATAAGAAATTAGTTTGAGAAAGTAATCAATAAAACCAGTGTAGTAACCAGATTTATTTTTTTCTTATTTTGAACAGCCTTTATTTGAGTTACGTTTGACTATGACTGTCTGGTATTCAAGGTTGCACAAACCTCAATTTGCTATTTGCATTCCCTATATGAACCTCTTCTCTAGAAAGAAAAAAAAACTCTTTTGGGTCAGCACGAGTAAAATATATTAAATCTAACCACAATGTTATAACTAGGATTTAAGTAGAGTTTTTAAATTATCATGCATAAACACAAGGAAATGATCTATTTTCACACTTTTATATTCTCAATATTTTTATCATAAAATGGGCAATAGAAAATAAAATAAAATCTTACATGATAAATTACTCCGAATCCCCAAACATTTTAACTAATTTGTTTTTTACTATAATACTATCTATTTAATGCAAAATGACATAACCCAGGCAAATCAATTTTATTGGAATATAATTGTCTGGACCTAACCAGGTTATGCTATCTCAATTTTAGAACATTCATATTGATAAAAATTTGCTAAAAACATTTTAATCTTGAACAGATCCATGTGCAGGATTAAATGCAATACCCAACTAATTAAAATATAAACCAATTAGAAGAAATCTGTGCTCTGTAAATGCTTATCCAGTTAAAAGTAAAATAGACGATGGGTGCAGCTAGACTAGACACACTTCAGTCTGAAGAAGGGTTTCGGCCCAAAACGTTGCCCATTTCCTTCGCTCCATAGATGCTGCTGCACCCGCTTAGTTTCTCCAGCACTGTCTACCTAGACAAACTTCACCCTTCAAGCCTGATCCACTTAAGTTCATGATTCATCTTGTACCTTGTTGCTATTTTCCAGCACTACACCCACAACACTCGAGTCCTTTAACTCTTACGCCTATTAATCAGTGTTGTGAATGCACACAAGGAGCAAGCTTTCACAGCTTACAGAATAGCAGAGAATGGTTCAGAGTACGTAATACTCAAGGTTTGTCACCAAGTGAAGACATTTCTCCTCACCTGTCCTAAATAACCTACCCCATGTCCTCAAACAGTGCCCACTGGTAAGGCAGCTAAACTCAGGACAATGATGGGTATGAGCAACCCATGGAATGTTGTAACCATTACGGAAACTTGGCTAAGAGAGGGACAGGACTGGCAGTTTAATATTCCAGGGTACAGGTGCACCAGGAGAGATAGAGGTGGTAAAAAAGGAGAGGGTTTTACTCTACTGGTGGCGCTGACTTCACACATCATGAAGTCCCTGGAGAGGCTGGTGCTCACTCACCTGCGACCCTTGGTTAAACCCTAGCTTGACCCCAGGCAGTTCCCCGTACCAAACAAAGATGGGGGTTGAGGACGCCATCAACCACCTGCTCCATCGTTCCTACGCTCACCTGGATAAGCCAGGAAGCGTTGTGAGAGTCATGTTTTTTTAATTTCTCCAGTGCTTTTAACACCATGCGACCTGGCTACTAGGGAACAAACTGATGAAGATGCGGTTGGATGCGCCATTGGTATGCTGGATCACCAACTACCTGACTGGATGACCAAAATATGTCAGGCTACAGAACTATGCCTCGGACATAGTAGCGAGCAACACAGTGGCCCACAGGGGACGGCCCTCTCTCCCTTCCTGTTTACCATCTACACCTCGGACATAACAGAAAATAGGTGCACGGGTAGGCCATTCAGCCCTTCGAGCCAGCACCACCATTCAATATGATCATGGCTGACCATCCAAAATCAGTATCCTGCCTATTTCCCCATATCCCTTGATTCCGTTAGCCCCAAGATCTCTCTTGAAAACATCTGGTGAATTGGCCTCCACTGCCTTCTGCGGCAGAGAATTCCACAGATTCACAACTCTCTGGGTGAAAACGTTTTTCCCCATCTCAGTCCTAAATGGTCTGCCCTTTATTCTTAAAACTGTGGCCCCTGGTTCTGGACTCACCCATCATTGGGAACATTTTTCCTGCATCTAGCCTGTCCAATCCCGTAAGAATTTTTCTATAAGAAGTATGTTTCTATAAGATCCCCTCTCATCCTTCTAAATTCCAGTGAATACAAGCCCAGCCGACCCATTCTTTCATCATATGTCAGTCCCGCCATCCCGAGAATCAACCTGGTGAATGTATGCTGCACCCCCGCAATACCAAGAATGTCCTTCCTCATATTAGGAGACCACAACTGCACACAATACTCCAGGTGTGGTTTCACCAAGGCCACGCCACCTGCAGAAGTTTTCAGATGATTCTGCAATTGTGGGCTGCATCAGTGAGGTTGAGGAAAGCTGACTACAGAGGCGTAGGCAACAACTTTATTGAGTGGTGTGGGCTGAATCACCTGCAGCTCAACACCGACAAGACTAAGGAGGTGGTGGACTTAAGGATAAGAGGAACACCCTGTCCCCATCAATAGTGTGGATGTGCAGTTTACCATGGCGTACAAATACCTTGGAGTGTACCTGGACAGTAAACTGGATAGGTCCAGGAATGCCGAGGCCCTGTACAAGGAGGGACAGAGCCGGCTGTACATTTTGAGAAGGCTCCGCTCCTTCAACGTTTGCAGTAACATGCTGCAGATGTTCTACCAATCGGTGGTAGCAGGGCCATCTTCTTCGCGGCCGTGTGCTGGGGCAGCAGGGCAATGGCTGCGGACGCCAATAGGATCAACAAGCTCATCAGGAAGGCTGGCTCCATCCTGGGGGCAGACTTGGATTCATGCCAGGAGGTCTTGGAGGGGACAATGCTCCTCAAACTACGGAGCATCCTGGACAATACAGCTCACCTTGCTGGGAGTATACTGCAGGCCTCCAAATAGTCAATGGGAATTAGAAGAGCAAATATGCTAGGAGACTGCAGGCAGCTGCAAGATTAATAATGTTGTCTTAGATGGGGATTTTCAACTTTCCCAATATAGGCTGGGACTCTCAAAGTACAAATGACTTAAATGGGATGATATTTGTCAAATGTGTTCGGGAAAGTTTCCTCGGGTAATATGTAAAGGGCCCTACACAAGAACAGGCAAAGCTTGAACTACCTTTAGGAAACTGGGATGGGCTAGCAGCTGATATGCTTGTGGCCAAACCATTTGGGACCAGCGGCCACTGTTCTATTGGTTTTAAGATAGTTATGGATAAAAATACAGCAGGCATGCGAGTTAAAATTCTGAATTGGGGAAAGGTAACCGTAAAACAGTATTAAACAGGAACATGCTCAAGTTGATTGGAGCAAGTTGGTTGCGGGCAAAGGAACGTCTAGAAAGTGGGATGCTTTTAAAAGTGTGACGACAAGAGTTCAGGGTATGCATGTTCTTCTTGTTAAAGAGTGAAGGTGCGGCAGGTGGGCGTAAGGAAGATTTGACGACAAAAGAAATTGAGGTGGTCAGGAAAAAGGAAATGGTGTGGTCCTCCGGATTTGAGGGCCTGAACTATTGGCAAGCTAGGACTATTCCTAGTTGCGCAGGAAGATGAAGGGTGATCTTTTGAAGGTTAAGATCAGGAGGGAAATAGATAGGGTAGATGCAGAGTTTTTTTTTACTCAGAGCAGGGAAATTAAAAACCAGAGGACATAAGCTAAAGGTGAGAGGGGAATGATTTTATAGGGACCGGAGGGATAACCTTTTCACACGGACCGCAGGAATGAGCTGTCAAAGTGGGCAGTTGAGGCAGGTGCAATAACAACATTTAAAATACATTTGGATAGGTACATGGATAAAAAAGTTTAGAGGGATATGGCCAAATGCAGGCAGGTGAGACTACTGTAGATGAGGTATCTTGGTCGGCATGGGCAAATTGGGCCGAAGGGCTTGTTTCCTGCTGTATGACTAACTCATCAGTATCAAATGCTGGAAAATAACTACATTCATCAAAACAAAACTCCAGAATGCAAACTGTAATGGGACCCGAGACTGGTATAACGTTGGAAAACATGCTCAAGGTGCTTTATCACTGCATTCAGAAACATTTCACGCCATCAACATAACAATTTTAAAAATTGAGGCAGTAGGGGAGCAACACCACAGCTGATAGAGCAGAAACTGGCAGTAAATTAATTGACAGGTTCATCTGCATTTGTAATAATGATTGGGGGAAGAATGACAAGGAGCTGAGGGCCCAAAAAGTTTGTTGAAATAATCTTTAGCATTCTACTTGACAATTGGATGAAACCTTGGTTTAAATGCTGAGGAGCTGTTTATGAAGAATTAAAATTAATCACAGATTTGTGAAAGGAGACTCAACACTTCTACCATTCTTTGAGTGCAGAAGTAGTTTACTCTTGAAATGTCATACACAAACGTAGGGCCATTACCTCAAAGCACCAGAAACCCAGGGTTTGATCCTAACCTCATACCATAGTATCACCATAGGTCCCCAGGTTTTGCAAGGCTTCTTTTGCTGTCAGTAAGCTGATTTCTCCATTTCCCATAGTAACATTGCTACAATTCTTTCATTGATCAAGTAATCAAAATAACAATATCAATAATCAAACTAATAATAAATATTGTAAGAAGTCATTAATGAATACCATGAAACATATTATTACTAATTTAAAGAATACTTTAAAATGTATGGGATAATTTATGCAAAGTAAGGAGTTGCTGTATTCTGAAATGTAAGACACTCAATTGCTCAGAGCAAAGTAGGATTTAATTACGACTTTGTTAAAAAGCAGTTTAACTTGTTTGGGCACATATAATAGTTTTAAACTTTTTAAAAAAAAAACATAACTTGCTTTGTGCAAATAGAATCAGTCTGCTAGAAAAACAAATCAAAAATAGAACTGTGAAGAGCAGGAGATCACAGTAAATTGCAGTCAGTTTCGGAAAAAAAAAAACTTCACAAAACTGCTAAAATATCGCCACTCATTATGGAGTGCAGGTACATAGATCCTGGAAAGTGGCATCACAGGTGGATAAGGAGGTCAAAAAGGCTTTCGGCACATTGGTCTTCATCAGTCAGAGTTGTAGTGTCGAAGTTGGGAACATTATTACAGTTGCATACGACATGGGTGAGACCACATTTAAAGTATTGTGTTCAGTTTTTGTCACCATGTTATAGTAAAGATGTTGTCAAGCTGGAAAAGGTGCAGAGAAGATTTATGAGAATGTTGTAAGAACTTGAGGGTCTGAGCTATAGGGAGAAGTAGAGCAGCCTAGGACTTTATTCCTTGGAGTACAGGAGGATGAGATGTGGTGTTATTGGTGTACCAAATTATGAGGGGACTAGATCGGGTAAATGCACACTGTCTTTTGCCCAGACAAGGGGAAATCGTGAACTAGAGGACATGGGTTTAAGGTGATGGGGAAAAGATTGAAGAGGAACCAGAGGAGTAATTTATTTTTTACACAAAGGGAGGTGCATGGAACAAGCTGCCAGAGGAGGTAATTGAAGCAGGTGCTATCCTAACATTAAGAGACAATTGTGCAGGTACATGGATAGGATAGGTTTAGAGGGTTATGGGCCAAACAAGGACAGGTGGGACTAGTGTAGATGGGACATGTACATCAAAGGGCTGATCTTAATGCTGTGTGACTATGATCGAGCTGCACAAACTGAATAAAACTTGATAAAAACTTGAAGGGATGAATGGAATCCAGGTAATGGTCCCACTCAACTTAAAATCCAGAGGGAACTTACAAGTGGATGGTTTAGACAATTATTCCGAGGCTGCAAGGGGATGAGATACCTTACAGAACATATGACTTTGAAAAGTTGCCTTTATTGTGGTGAAAAGATAAGTCTGACTGTGAATGAATTCAAAGGTCTTAAGGCCCTGTCTCACAGTGCGAGTCCACCCAAGAGTGACCCCAAGTGAAGGAAAAAAAACGGACTCGTGGTTATGCACGAGATTCAAAGTTTATGGTCAAGTGTTTAACCGAGTTCCCACGGGCATGTTCTTTATGCGATGTTCCAAGGTGCTCTCCCGAGTTACCAAGTTCCTCTCCCGTTACACTTGAGCCAACCGTGAATGAAGGTATGTTTTAATAAAGCAACAATGTTAAAGAAAACATCTCCATCCTGTGGCTTTGAGTTAAAGATAGAAATCAGCGCGGCTACATCTATTAATATGACCTACAGAGGGAAAATGCGCATCAGATTGTTGGGAGACGGAGCTCAGGGTTCGCCTCCTGAGCTGCTTTGGTGCCCAGGTGTGAGGGAGGTTGGGGGGGGGGGGGGGGCGTCATTAATCTGTCTGGGGTGACAAGGCCCTTGGGTTCGGAGTGGTGTGCAAGGGAGACTTAATTCTCTCC
This sequence comes from Raja brachyura, assembly GCA_963514005.1. Next base: position 16,194,868 of record OY740786.1, on the reverse strand, counting down.
GATCTCTCTGAAGCCCCGGATGAGAACAAAGGAAACCCATCTTGCCAGCGCGTACAAGCCCGTTGTATATAAGGGTCTCAACCCGAAACGTCACCTGTCTCCTTCACTCCTTAGATGCTGCTGCACCCGCTGAGTTTCTCCAGCCTTTTGTGTACCCCCGTTGTATATAACTTTGCTGCTGACGCGCACACCCACTCTCTCTCCCTCTATCTCTCTGCTCTCTATCACTGCAGCTCAGAGCCCAAGCTCGCCATCCTATAGTGGTAACATTCACATCGGGTCCCCTCCACACCCACACCCCCTCTCTCCGACACACCCCCCCCACAAGGCAACAGGCAGCGTGAGAGACAGAGAGTTTGTAGGGTGTTGGTTTTGTATAAGGATTTATTTTTAAATTATTAGCCAAGGTCGGATTTACTTATTTTAAACGAAGTTTGGAGCGCTTGACAATACTTTTTACTCTTTGCGCTCGTTTTCAGAAAGGGTTCAGACCCCGCTTGGCTCGTTGCCCCCTTTGAACCAAGCCCTGCGAGAGGGAGGGAGGGAGTGAACAAGAGCGCCGAGGAGGAGAGGGAAATAGGGGGGGGTGGGGGAGTGGGTGGAGGAGAAATTGGGAAGAAGTTAGTTGTTCAGATCAGAAACCTGTAGGCTGGGAGCCATAATGGTGAAGAGCACACCCAGTTCTTCTGAGGAGTGCATAAGAGACTTAGATCGGAAGCAATGTTCCTCTAGAACTGTAACTGAAACCGTGTCCACATCACCTCCTCTTGGCGGGACCCCAAAACCAGATCTACGCGTCAGGAAAATCCAATGTTCATTGATTCATCTCCATGGTTTTATAGCTAATTTTCCAATAAATAACTGCAGTAATCACCCCCCGAAAGGGTAGGATAGGGCTGAAGCCCAGTGTTTAGACGTTGGAATGTTTTTTTTTAATCATTCTAATAGAATGATTTTCCAACTCCTGTGGTAATTAAACTTTTTTTTCACTCCTAGTTTTTTTTTAACATATTTTTAGGATATACATTATATATAAAATTGTACACATGGGAAAATAAGACGAAAATGATCAAAAAACAAAGAATATTTAGTCTAGGGTGAATTCAATTTTGTGATTAAGACTCGAGTGTGAATGGCACTGAAATATTTTAAAGAGTTCCCACGGTAGACTCACGAATCACTACGTTAAACGCACGGGCCCTATGTTCTTACAACGAGTCTAAATGTTTCAATTTTAAACTTGAACAGTAAATTTGACTCGTGGAAAAAGTCAAACATGTTTGACTTTTTTCACGAGTTCACAAGTTTCGCGGGTACCTGCCGTTAGCGCCACGAGTGGACAAGTTGATCGTGCGAGGTCCCACGTTCCCGCTACGTTGGCTGTACGTGATCACCACGAGTGAAAACTCGGGGTCACTCGTGGGCCAACTCGCACCGTGAGACAGGGGTTTTAATGCATTAAAAAAAAATAAGAGATTAAGATGGAGAAGTAGGATGATGAGATTTTTTGAAGCCAGCAGTGAGGATAAAAGAACAGTTAACAATCAATAAGATTGAGTGAATGGGATGGAAACTATGGTTAAAGAGAATAAGGTCAAGAGAGCATATTGCAGGCCCTCAGCCAGTTACGAGAGGGGGAACTACAGAAAATTTGCATTTTAGAACAACTTTTAATAGCGGAAAAAAAAACAAATCACAAAGTCAAAAGGACAGAATCAGTGGCAGGTGTTTGCATTTCTGCTGTTTATTGAGGCCATGGTGGAGGTGATAGTATGTTTTATGATATGTATTAACATTTAAATTAATTTAATATGTATTAGATGTGTCTGCAGCTGTTACTATCTCTTGGTATCAAACTGTAATTTTAACATATCCACCATACACATCAAATTTCCATCAACTCTAGAAGTGCATTGACACTCAATGGCTAAACTAAATATTGAATTATTTTCAGTACATGCAATACGTATTCAAACTTTCACCACTTCCCGAAAAGGACATCTGCAACTTAAGTGATGCCTAAAAGCTACAAGCATAAATAATTTGAAACTTTCAGTTCAATTAAAAAGCAACTTTCATTAGTTTCTATTTATCAAAGTGCACAAAACAGGTGTGCGCTTCAGGACCCTTATTTTCACCAACTATGCAAACTAGCATCAAAAGAATTTCGAAACCCAAGAATATCTTCAATGAGAATATCTTCAAACACATTTGCAATTCAAACTGCTCTAATACACCAACTATTCTCCAGCTTCCAATATTATACAATTTAACTAAGATGCATTTTGGGGAAAGCTTGTCATACAACACAATAAAACATGTAAAATGGTGAACAAAAGCAGAACACAAAACAGCATCACTGATCCAATAAGCCCTTGCTTAATTAATAGGCATCTGATGCTTACTAACTTTACACAAATTCAAACTGTGCCAGGAAATATTAATATTGTTTTTAAAAAATGCTTCCCATTTGACAGTTTTTACTGAAATTAATTTCTAAATTTATCCCAGTGATAACTGGATTAAAAAATATTTACAAGAATTTCAAGGAAGCTACACTTTAAGATGATCACCCACATTGTCCAAACTATCACATGATTAAATCTAGTATATTATTTATAAATATATAATTAAATTAAGCATAATTTGCTCTTAAAAAAAAATCACTTTGATCATTATATAGCACAGATCATTATTCAGCCCATAACAATGATTCGCAATGTAGCGAAAGGTCTCCAATTAGCCCTATCATCTGCACAAATCTAATAAAGGAAAATGTTGTTTTCTCTTCAACCATTTATCAAACTGTATTGAAGTTTCACATCAAGGTCAAATAATTCACAGCCTAAAGAGGCTTTTGTGGGAGCGATTTAAGAAGCCAACATTCAAATAAAAAAGCAATCACCAGATGACTATTTTGGTCATTTACAAATTCTCAGGAAATTAAAAAAAAAAACAATACAATACACGTTAGGGGATGAAGAAATCACCTACTATACCGGATTCAGAGGGAAATTGCTGTTATGGGAAAATCCCCACAAGGAATGGTAAGTTAAATAATTTTATGAATGTATGTTGACAAAAATTGAAAGTGGATCAAAAAACATCTGCAGGTTACAATCATTTTTATAATTCTGTGTCTCGTGTCTCTTATGACTAAACAACCGTATGTTTGTCGAGCATTATCATAACCACACCATGATTCACCAGGTAAAGTGCAAACCATAAAGACCAGTGTCTAATATCAGAACTATCATTAAAACACCTGATTCACCCTATATCTTATTTAATAAATCTGCAACTTGCCCAAGATGACATCCATTTATTTTATATAAATAATATTTTAATTGGGATTTGATTTCCCACAAATTCTTTCAGGTAAAGTTATGCTTTGCGCACTACATCATGGCCTGTCTTAAGTAATCATCAGGTGCAAATCTATTTAAGCTGATGAGACATTACAGCAATTTGAACTAACATAGACTATTTAGAAGTGTGCCAAGGCATTATAAACAACCGGGGAAAAAAACAGGAAGTTGGTGAATAAGACAATTGGATAGGCGATCAAGTGCTTGGCTAGAGAAGTTTTAAGCAGTCTTCGAGGAGAATAATCACAGAAGGTTGGAATTTCAAAGTTAGGGTCTTGATGACCTAATCAATGTACGTACATACAAGGAGTTTCATTAGACCACATCATTAGTCGCTAACAAAATACTGCGTAGAAGACCTGTGTTATTTTCCACTTCCTGTCGAAAGGTTTCTTCCTCCCTGTCTAATAGACCAACAGGTCCCTTCCATCCTCTCAACCATTTCACAAAGCATACATAGATTCTAGCTTTACACACAAAGCGGGAGTAACTCAGCGGGTCGGACAGCGTCTCTGGAGAAAAGGAATTGGTGACGTTTCTGGTCGAGACCCTTCTTCAGGCTCGACCCGAAACTGCACCTATTCCTTTTCTCCAGTGATGCTGTGTTACCCACTGAGTTATTTCAGCTATTTGTGTCTATCTTCAGCTTAAACCAGCATCTGCGTTTCCTTCTTATACGTAGATTCTAGCTTTGTAATACTGAAATATTAACTTTTTCAAGTAAGTCTATTTCCGGAGTACATGAAGCTCAATTTATGGCACCAGTTCTGGAATGGTGTTGATTATACCTACATATTACCTACTAAATACAAGTAGGAAATAAACCCGATTTGGATTAACTGGGAGCAGTGAATACCAGGATGGAATGACTTGTGGAGAGAATCCCAATTAAAATAAAGACATTGGTTTACATTTGATGCCCCTTAAATTGATTTGTGCCTAGTTTGTCATTAAAAAAAGAATTATGGTCACACTATACAACTTTCATAAACAGCATCAGAGAGAAACAATTACCACTGTAAATTTAATAGCGATAAATGTCCTTATTTGTCACACACTGATTGTCAGATTCATGATGGTGCAATGTTTGCAAATTTTCAACGTTGCTACTGTTAACACAACAGGAGCAAATCTTTCCAGTTAGTCATTAAGAGACAAATACAAGCCCAGGGCAGTGTTGCCAAAGAATGAATGCTGAGGGTGAAAGGGCAGAGGAGGGATGCACCTCGGAGGTCAAGGCAACCTGGCAGGCTGTTGAAAAACAGCGTGTAACAAGAGGGCTAACCTTTGCCGACTGCATTTAGGAAACTCTTCAGCCAGGCATTCCTAGCAAAAACTGCCAAGGAAGCCTCCAGAACAATATGTGGAGCTTCTACATGTTTGCAATGTGGGAGGCCTGCACATCCACTTTGCTGCTCCAGCGAGCTGGAGAAAAGTCTTCTCTCTTTAAATACAGAGTTTGGTGAACTACCTAGGAAACAGTGAGATGTCAGAGCAGCAGTCATAAATGACCCAGAGGCTCCGAAGCTGAGAGTGACAATGACCCTGACCTCAGAGGCAAAAAATAAGAGGCACAGCTGGGAGCTCATATGGGCTCACGTCAGATTTGAGAGCACCAAGAATAGAGTATTAGTGCTTTAAACAGCAAAGTTGCAAGGAAAATTGGATAAGTAAAAAATGTTCCAAGAGTAAATAAGAACAATCATCTTTCAGAATAATGAGATGCAGAAAAAAAATGCAGGTTGCACTAGTATTGCAGACCTCTGGGCAAGTTGTATGTCAAAAAACTTAAACATTTCCAACAATCTCAACAGAATGTAACAAGTTTCCTGACAGATGCCAAGCTCCCAGGAATGTGCATAAAATTGCTCTATTCTTATCCTGATTTTTAACTGCACCGCTCCATGGCTTTATTTGGATTTTTGCTATTTGAAACTTCCAACCTCACCTGTTGAGAAACTAGTTCATTCAAATAAATAATTTGATGTGAGGGGTGTTACTTTTTAAAGCCAATCTATGCACAATACATAAAACAACCTAAAAGACTCTAAGCACTGAAAAAAGTGTGACCATTGAATGCAGGTACAAAAAGTGAAGCTAACTCTTCAAAAGGGATCTCCCCAAAAGCATAGTTCAATGAAAACACCATGAAATATAGAGTGGTACAGTGTGGGAACAGGCCCTTCGGCCCAACTCGTTCACACCAGCCAACATATCCCTGCTACACTAGGCCCACCTGCCTGCACTTGGTCCATACCCCTCCAAACGAGTCCCAACTGTTTCTTGTAAGTTGGGATAGTCCCAGCCTCAACTACCTCCTCTGGCAGCTTGTTCCATACACCCACCACCTTGTGTGAAAAAGTTACCCCTCAGATTCTTATTAAATCTTTTCCCCTTCACCTTAAACCTACGTCCTCTCGTCCTCGATTCCTCTACTCTGGGCAAGAGAATATGTGCATCTACCCCATCTAGTCCTCTCAAAATATCTTGTGCATCTTTTCTTCATATATGATAAACATTGTATGTAATGCTTTCTGGGACAGTGATATACAACTATTATTCATTGGAGCTTAGCTGCAGACGGCAAAGAGGTCATTGCAGATACCCCCCCCCCGAAAAAGGTGATATAATCTTCGGTAGACCAGGTTGTCCCCATATCCGATGGGCATTCACCCAATAAGACATGAATGTCAACTCCCAGGCTCCTGCCTTCTTCACGTTCCAGACAACAGAAGCTATAAAAGGAATCCAATCTGTTTGTTAGGCCCAGCTACATGGACTTGCAACCTAACTCCAAGTACTGTGTACTTCAAAGTGCAGGGAATATTTACTAATAACATTGAAAACAATGTTGGCCCTATAAATTAAAATCCAATTCCAAAAAGTCACAGGTTACAAATAACTAAAAAAGTATTCAATGTGACAGATACAAACCACAGGACCAAAGTTCACATAATCTAGAATGCCACAAAACCACCTGATTAAATTACTGCCTTGAAGCGTATTACTTGTCATCAATTATCATATTTTCCTTGCACTACAATTGTAATAGTCGAAATATTTCTCCTTTTGTACCAAGGTGTATCCACATACAAGATTACAACTGGTGGAACATCCCATCTGAAACAACCAATCAGCGTTTGCCACTTTTCAACAGTCAACAATAACTTTACTTGACAGCCACCGGATGACTAATTTAGTAGCTATTGTGATTTGGCCAGGCTCTCGAAATAGCCGCCAGCCGGCTGAGAAGGTTTAATATGTGCAGGATACTTTACAATTCCTTCACTTTAAAATATTTCAAAACTCATGACAATACTTGAAATATTTTTAAATAAAACATAAAATTATGTTTCGGGTCGAGACCCTTCTTCAGTCAGAATTACTAAGAGTCTGAAGAAGGGTTTCAACCCAAAACATCAACTATTCCTTTTCTCCAGAGACACGGTCTGATCTGCTGAGTTACTCCAGCGTTTTGTGTCTATCTTCGGGTTTAACCAAGCATCTGCAGTTGCTTCCTACACAAAATGACTGTACTTTAACATTTTATTTACCTTTAACATTTTATTTCCCTGTGAAAAGAGCCACAATTCTCTTTAAAAACTATTACATTTAATTACAGAGCTACAAAATTCCATTTACTTTGCACAACCTGATATGACAGGTATTTCTGCATCAATTCACCATTTGCAGAACATAAAATGGGCATCGCAATGGTGCAATTAACAAAACTCTGTTTTGAAGCTCCAGGAAATCGGATGCATCTGCCTCTGTGGTAGAGATTAGCTCAAATTAAAAACCAAAGTCCAATTGAACCTGACCACACCTTTTCTTACATAACTAATCTGAACCAGTTTTTCAAAGATACCATTGAGGTGATGTCAACTACTTGATGTCAGTGATTCACACCGCACATTTCAAGTATTATAATTTCTCATAGACCATCACATCCAGGCGCCTAAACCACAATGAGACTTGCCACCCATACCTGACGGCACTCCAATCCCGGGTGAAGTCCCTCATTGATCTTTTATTCCCCTACACCAGACATATATAACCATGGCACCAAGGCAATCCCGAGGCCAATTTCCAGGAAAATACTCTGATTCCCCACTACAATCACGTTCCAATCCCATGTCAGATATCATCACCTGACTGCTGCTGTAAGAGGAACTTGAAACTGACACCTAGAAATGCACAGGATAGGCCCACACATTCCCATGCCAAAGATGACATCACGCCTCCAGCACCCAGATAATTTGGTTACGCTGAGTACAGAATGTACAACAGAGCCCAGATGAAATCACCTGCACGATTGCCAATGGTAGATATAATTACCTGAGAGACACACCCCACGGCAAGTCAATATTTTTCATTTATTCCTGCCAATGGCATCACACCCTGATGCAGACACGAAATGGCTGAGATTAAGTGCCAATATTCCCTATGTGTACATGCATTTTGGGCACATTTTAAGAACTGAACTACTCTGGGAGACATCGCAGAGGCCTATCTCCTTCGCTCCTTAGATGCTGCTGCACCCGCTGAGTTTCTCCAGCCTTTTGTGCACTGTGGGAGACCATCGACTAGTTAGCCTTTTGCCTTACACAACCTTCGTTATACATTCAAGTGATTTCCAATTACCTCTTCACTCTGAAATCTCCCTGGTAAACATCATACCCATCTTGCAATTTCCACTGATAGAGGCAAAATAAACTACAATATTTATACTATTATTCACCCGACTATTTCAACTCTGCAGTAAAATAAAAATTAGCTCCAAATGCCGTCAACGCCAACAACGGTGACCGATTTTACGTGGGGGACAGGTAAGTGAAAGCTGTTTATTTTTTCATATAAACCTGCTTGTTTAGGTGACTTTAATCAATATTTCATGTTGCGAAACAGTGATTTAGTCCCCATATGAACCTGCAGTCTTTTTCCTGACGATATTGGGTTTAAATTCACCGCAACGTTCCAATCCATCGCGTTCCAGAAAATCCCACTCGCAAGTTGTTTAAATGCCCATTAATTTATGGGCATTAAACACTAAATTCCTTCAATTTAGCCTATAAATTCATAACAATGAGATTTAAAAATCATGTTATATTGTGAATTCTTGTGTGAATGTTATTTGGACACTTAGGCTTTAAAAAAAAAGTTAATTTCTTCTTAAGAAATGGATAGATGTTTAGATCTAGTAATTGAATTTTGTAATTAGCTACAATTGGGTAACTAATTATATGCTTTAACTTCAGGTCATCCAAGTAAGATTGTTTCATATTAGTTTCAGAATGCTTCAATCTATAATAACTGAACATTTCTTTCAGTTCTCTTAATTTTTAAGAAAGTTATGGGCTTTGGATTGTCCTCGATCACAACTTTTGTGTTAAGTCAATGGAAAGGCAATGGGGAACAAGATGCTAATTTCTGAGTATGTAAATGGCCGTAACTTTTTTAATACTGAAGATATGAAAGTGAATTATGTGTCAAATTGAACTTCTTTGTATGCTTTATTTGATGGGATAAATTGCAGACTTGATTTTTTAAATCTCAAAATTTTGTAACATTGCTACTTTTGTTGTATTTTACTTTAATAGTGTTTAGCCTCAATATATAGAATTGCGTTAGAAAGGGCAAGAAAATGACAGTTTGTTTTAAAGTTTTTGCACAAAACCCCAGTGCACGATGACAATTTGTTTGAGCAACAGTGGCAGTTAAGACTCTGAAATAAACACAACTGCAGGTTGGAACTAGTCTGGCATGAGCCATCCCAATATGACACTCAGCTGCAATACGCAGCTTTTATATATTGATAAAATGGCTCCCATTTTATCCAAGGTCTCAGAGGCCAAATAAATGTAAAAGACAGGCCATCTGGTTGCCTTGAAATAGGCAACAGTGGGTTTATTCCAAGGGATAATTTGAGACTCAGATTAAAAACAGGGAAATACTCAAGTGATTACACCTAGTTATGAGACCCAGGCAGAGAATGAAGTCCTTGCACAAGTCAGGAGAAATCAATTTTGTACCCGACCGGCCTAGTACCTACAAGTCGGATGCTACACAATTTAGTTAGATAATGGAGGCAATACTATGGCAACCAAAACTCCAGCTGCAAACGAACCAAGATTGACAGAATGGATCAATGAGTTACTCTCTCATTGGAGGAGAAAAGGAATTGGACAAAGATGAGCCTTGGAATCACAATTTAAATGCTAACCAAACCTGGAACAGGCATGGAGAATCTGGGAATGCAGAGACACAGCAAGGCCAACACTCACAGAAAGAAACCAGAGACGGAGACCTAGAACAGAGGAATGACAAGTCTAACGGAAACTGATGGCCTCATATCCCGCCCGGGAAGGAGCTGTATGGCGGCGAGAATAATCTCAAACAGTAATTAGGGATAGATTTAACTGGGAAAAAAATCTAAATTCAGCACAAATGTAACCAAAATTATTATTGAGCTAATTCAGTTAATTTCTTTGACGGAGTAATGAAAAGGTTGGATGTGAGCATCACATATTATCATATCATGTGATAGGGGTAGAATTAGGCCATTCGGCCCATCAAGTCTACTACGCCATTCAATCATGGCTGATCTATCTCTCCCTCTTAACCCCATTCTCCTGCCTTCTCTCCATAACCTCTGACACCTGTACTAATCAAGAATCTATCTCTGCCTCAAATATATCCACAAACTTTGTCTCCAGTCTTCTGTGGCAAAGAATTCCACAGATTCACCACCCTTTGTAAAGAAATTCCTCCTCATCTCCTTCCTAAAAGAACGTCCTTTAATTCTGAGGCTATGACCTCTAGTCCTAGACTCTCACACAAGTAGAAACATCCTCTCCACGTCCACTCTATCCAAGCCTGTCATTCTGATGCACTCCCAAAATCAGATTGACAAAATTATTAATAAGTATTGTAAGTAAAACTAAAGGATTAAAATGACAGCAACAATATGGAATTGGTTACGCTACATGGTAGACAGAAAATAATTGTGCTGATCAAATGTTTTCCAGGTAGATGTGATGTTTACAATCGTGTCCAACAGGTTCATATGCAGACAGCTGATTGTTTTGCTATAATATTAAGGACCTAGATATGACCTAGACTGGCCACAATTTCAACAATGCTCAAATGTAAAAAATTTAAGAACACAAAAATTCCAAGTAAATTTTAGTGAAATTATATTCAAGAAATTGTGAAAATGTTCCCTTCAGTAACAAGAATGAAGTAGCAATAAAAACTAGGCAACCTAATCTTAGAGTTGATCCTGAAACAGATGGATCTATATGCTACATAACCAGAAAATTGACAGTTATTAAATGCATATTTGGACTTCCAGTCTTTACTTGTAGTAAAATAAGCATCCACAAAGTACATTACAGCATTCTGGCCCCTCTCACAGTAACACCAAGCTGAAAAAATGGCACAGGCACAAAAACTACATACTCTTCTCCGAGTTGCAAATCACCTATTTTGGAAGTACAAAGTCAGTCTTTCATCACTGTTGCGGCAAAATCCTGAAACACCTTACATAACGAGATAATCTTCAATAAGAGCTCACTACTGCCTTCTCAATGACAATTAGAGATGCACATTAAATTAGGATTGTTTGCTCTGAAGCATCAGAGACTGAGGGGAGACCTGACAGAAGTGCATTAAATTATGAGAGGAACATATAAAGGTGGACTGAATCTTTTCCTGCAGGTGGAAATGTCCAATACTAGACGGCATAGGTTTAAGGCGAGAGGGATGGTGGTGCAGAAATCAGATCTGATAGTGGCATTTGAGGGGCTTTTAGATAGACACATGAATATGCTGGGGTTAACCAGATATCTCATCCACTGACACCATAAAGGGGAACAAAACGTTCACGAGCCTGAGAACTGTGACCACCACTTTCAAGAACAACTCCTTCCCATCAATCATCAGACGTTTGAACAAAAATGCACAATTCTCACCAAAAACCTACATCAACGATGATCTACTATGGACTTTGTTTAGGTTGCATTACCTACTTCAGTTTGCACTATTACGGTCTGGTTACTCAGTACTACACACAAATTATTCTATTATTATTGTACATTTATTTTGTGTGGTTGTGTAAATGTGAATAAAGCTGCAGCCAGAAAGAATTTTGTTGTTCCATTCCTGGTGCATGACAAGTAAACACTTAAAACGCTCACGATTCCAAGAATTTCCTCCCTTGAATTTCCCCAATTCCGTTTTTTCAAATAAAAGTCAAACATTAAAAGTGTTTTGGTGCAGAGATAATTTCTCAACAATGCAACACATAATTAAACTTTGAATAGGTATGTAGCATTCCATAAATATATTCTTGACTGAAATTGTGCTTCCCCCCCCCCCCCCCCCCAATATCTTCACATCCTGTACAAAGATTAGTTCTGCTATTAGGGACAAAGAGCACACACGAATATCACACATCATTCTGAACACATTTTCATGTATCCAGTCAAGATTATATAGTTGCAAATGATCCCATTTCTGTGACGTTGCTCTATTGTTTACCCCAAAATATAACAATAACATTTAAGTGGGAGATCGTCATAATCAATTTTTAAATACTACCAAAGAACTTGGGCTAACTTTTGAAATTGTTACTAATAACTAGAGGTACCACAGTGTTACGAACATAACAGTGGAAGTACTGAAAATAGAATATCCCGGTAATACTCAACAGGTCAGGCATCATTTATAGAGACCTATGTCTTTGATCATCTGAATTAGAACATTTTCCAGACAGGGAGAGGAAGAACAAAGTAAAAACAGGTGGAAGATACGAAACATTAAATGATGTTAAATGACATGACTGGAAGCAAACTGGGGCAATGAGAGAACGGGCTAAGAGGTGGTACACATGGGACTAGCAAAATCGCCGTTGCTTCATCTGGATGCCTTGATCAACAGACAAGGTGGCTGAAAATTAGTATGGCATGAGAATTTAAAAAAAGGGGATTAGCCCTTCCATGCACATTTGCAGACCAGAGTGGTCACCCATTTATTTGCACTTGGTCTTCTCTCCAATTACAATAGACTGGGAAATCAAGTTGGTACTGGATACCCAGAGCAGGAATTTGTGGAAGGGCTACAAGGTGGCTTCTTAAAGCAGTTGAGCATACCAGGGAAAGACAATTCTGGATTTATTGTTGTGTAATGAATTGATTAGGGAGCTTAAGGTGAAGGGACCCCAAGGAGGTTATGATAGCATTTAACCAGCAATTTGAGAGGGAAAAGATTAAATCCGATGCATTGGTATTACTGTTGAGTAAAGCTAACTGCAGAGGTATGCGGGAGGACCCAGCTAAATTTGATTGCAAAGGGATCCCAGCAGGAATGACGGTGGAGCAGCAATGGCAGGAGTTTTGGGGATTTGGAAGACAAAGGATTTTATCATCTCAAGAGGAAGAAAGATTCTAAGGAGAGAATGAGGCAACCGTGGATGACAAAGGAAATCAAAGACAGCATAAAAGAGAAGGCATATAATATTGCTAAGATTGGGAAGGCTTTAAAAAGTAACAGAAGACAACTAAAAAGGCAATTAGGGGAGAAAAGATGAAATATGAAGGTTTGCTAGTCAATAATATAAAAGAGGATACAAAAAATGGCTTTAGATATAAAGAGTAAAAGAGAGGCAAGTGAGCACATTGGACTGCTGGAAAATGATGCTGAAGTAGTAATGGGGAATAAAGAATGGGTGGATGAATTGACTGGGTTTTTTTGAAGCCTTTACAGTGGAAGACACCAATAACATGCCAGAAATTTGAGAGTCAGGGAAAATAAGTTAATGGAGTTGCTATTAACAAGCAGGTGGTGCTTGTGAAGCTGAAAGGTCAAATGGCAGATGTCAATTGGACCAGATGGACTAAACATCAGGGTTCTGAAAGAGGTCGTTTTAGAGATTGTGGAGGCATTAGTGATCTTTCAAGAATCATCAGAGTCAGGAGTGGTCCCAGAAGATTGGCAAATTGCAAATGTTAGTCCACTGTTCAAGAAGGAAAGGAGGAAAATGAGGAGAACTAAAGGCCAGTTAGCCTGTCTTCAGTGGTTGGTAAGATTTTAGAATCGATTATAAAGGATGAGGCTTCCAATTACTTAGAAGCACGATAAAATATGACAAAGTTAGCAAGGTTTTGTGAAGGGGAGATGTTGCCTGACAAATCTGTTGCAATTCGTTGAGGAAGTAAAAGCAGGATAGAGAAAGGAGTCAGTGGATGTTGTTTACTTGGATTTTCAGACGTCGACAAGATACCGTACATGAAACTGCTAAACAAGATGAGAGCCCATGGTATGAGAGGGAAGGTACTAGCATGGATAGAAGATTGGCTGAACCCCAGAAGGCAAAGAGTCGGAATAATGGGGGCTTTTTCTGGTTGGCGGCCGGTGACTAGTGATGCTCAACAGGGGTCGGTGTTGGGTTCACTTCTTTTCACATTGTATATTAATGATTTGGATGATGGAATTAATGACTTTGTGGCCAAGTTTGTGGATGAGGCAGCCACAACAGAGGGGGAATTAATTAACAGGGGTTTTCAGGGTATTTGTCAGGGAATAATACTTTCTGAATGCCGAATGAACTACATTTTGGCCGAGTAGTGTTGAATGAACTGGAAATGTTAAAGGGTGACATATCAATTAGTGGACAGACAAGGAAAACTATTGTGGCATAGAGGGGGAAAAGAAAGAGTAGAACAGGAAATGGAATGATCAAGGACAGATGAATCTCAATGCAAGGTAATTATCAGAAAAGATAAGATGAGAAAATGCTTAAGAAAGAACTGTAGATGCTGGAAAATCGAAGGTAGACAAAAATGCTGGAGAAACTCAGCGGGCGAGGCAGCATCTATGGAGCAAAGGAAATAGGCAACATTTCGAGTCGAGACCCTTCTTCAGAAAATGCCATAATCGTAACAGAAGCAATCGGAATTAGTAACAGTATTAAAAGAACATGGTTGAAGAAATGTTTTTATTTTTATCACATAGATATCATTCAAAAGTCGTGGCAGAGAGTTACATTATTAAAAACAAAAAGGCCAGAGACTCTCACGAAGGCAGTAGATGAAAATAAAGCAAAAGTTGATGGGCCAGAACAGATTTAGATAAATAGGTCCATGATGGGTAAGGGCCCCCGAGGCATGGTGTGATCAGCATTCAGGGGAAAAATGAATTTAGTCAGTGTGAACAGGAAAATATATGTAAACTGTGGTTATGAGGGCAGGGACATGGTAATATTTTTACACTGAAGGACTTTGGGAATCACAATTGGTAAAGTGATTGGCAGTTTATCTGATAAATCAGTTCTGAGGACATTTCCCCATATTTAGTGGCCATTTTTAACCCAACTGCAGAATTCACTACCATATAAATGTCATATTTAAATCTTGGTTTGTCAATAATTATAACTTCTCAAGCTAAGATAAAAGCTCTATTGCTCCTTGAATTAATAGATATTTTTTAAATTGGAATCCATGCATAAAGTTTGCTCCATGCTACTTTTCCAATTACTGGCAAAAAGAATACTTACATTTTCTGTTGATATGAACTGAGACCCAAGTCAGACTCCGTCTGTAAATACATAAAATACACTCAATATATTGAATGGTTAAAAGCATAAATATAGAATATATACTGAACAGGTCTGCAACAAATATCTACAAAAATGAAATATGCTGAAAAAAAGAATTCATTCAATGTCTTGGTTAGGTATCACAGAGTCATCCATCCTGACTAGCAATTTCCTCAGACAGGTTGCCGAGAGAAATGCTGAAAGGGCATTTTGCCCAGACGGAAAGGTGTTTCTAATATTTAGCTATTGATTCCTTCTTGAAACTGTACCTTGGCAAATGGGAGCAATTAGAAACATTATCTGCATCACACAATCATACACAAGGTTTTTACTATTTATTGCACCATTTAACCTCTTTAGACAATAGGTGCAGGAATAGGCCATTTGGCCCTTCGAGCCATTCAATGTGATCATGGCTGATCATCCCAATCAGTACCCCATTCCTGCCTTCTCCCCATATCCCCCGACTCCGCTAGTTTTAAGAGCCCTATCTAGCTCTCTTGAAAGCATCCAGAGAACCTGCCTCCCTCTAAGGTAGAGAATTCCACAGACTCACCACTCTCTGTGAGAAAAGCAAGACCAATGCATTGAAATCACACAAATATACAACTTAGAGATTTATTATCTCGGGGCTTGCCTGCTGGGAATCCTTTATTTCAATGCTAACATTTCAACATAAACATACATTAAAAAAAAAAAAAGCACTATATTTTCATTAAAATTAGTTTAGGAATTATACATTTTCATGGGTTACAAAGTAAACAAATCCCAGAAATAAATGGAGTATCAAGGGGCTATGAGATTAATGAACTAAAAAAAGAGAAAAATTAGCACTGGAGAAATTAATGAGACAAGCCTCCAGTAAATAGCAGATGAGGTGAGATGTTTGGTCGTAAAGAAGTCCAACATTTTAAACGTATCCTTGCTGATTGAAAGTTAGCAAACCTAATTTCACATTAAAGAGAGTAAACTAAATTAGTTGACTTGAAACAAAGCAATTGGGAAAATAATAAACTGTTGTAGCAGTGCATAGAGAAACACAATGTGATTGGAAAAAAAAGACAATGAAAGGAACTCATCTTCAAAAGGTCAGCTGAATTTGAGTGTAACCTGTACGTTGATATAGGCAAAACAAAAACTTGGGCACCGTTTTGAATTTTCAGAGACATTTGATGATAATTCCATTCAAGATGTTAATGTACAAACTTAGGGTCTGGGATTAGGGCAATGCATTGATCTGGATTAATGAATGGTAAAAAAACTGGCAGAAATGAGCAGAGTATAGCAACAATCATTACAAGGACTTCAGTTTATACAACTGTCACGTGTGTTTCAAGTACAATATATTAAAATATGTTGGCTGTACAAAACTAGATGGGAAAGCATGCCGTCAGAAGCAGAGCAATATGAAAGGTTAACTGGGTGAGCAGAACAAAATGGCTAACAGTATATAAATTGGTAAAATGTAAAGGCTTCTCACTTTGAAAAGTCAAATTAATAAACAAAACATACTTTGATACTTAGAGACTGGGAAAAACTGGTAGTCAGAGGGACATGGACATCCTTGAACTGGTTAATCGACACCAGTTAATAAGAAGATTTATAAATTACGAAAGCAAATAATACTTTATCTGTTATATTCAAACTCCAGTTTGTTGAAGTTGTCTTGCTGCAATGATAGGAGTCTTAGTGTAAACCACACCTAAAGCACTGCTAAGTGCTTCTGTTTCTTGAGAGAATACGTGTTTGCCCAGCAAAGGAAGTTGAGGAAAATTAAACTGGAGAATTAAAGTGTATAAAAATGTTTATAATAATTCTCAACCTTCAACCTCATTGAAACAAAATACAGTTTTGAGAATTGATGGTGTATATTCTTCGGCATTACAGCTGGAAAGGTGGTGATGTTTCACCAGATAGGAGTCTAGACAGGTCAAAGTCGCAGCCTAAGGGCTCACCCTTTTAGTAGCAAAATAAGAAACTCCTTGATGCAAACCATTGCAAATTCAAAGTCCCAATGGTCTCCTGGCTCTCAGTCTGAGGAAGGGTCTCAACCAGACACGTCACCTTTCCTTATCTCCAGAGATGCTGCCAGACCCACTGAGTTACTCCAGCTTTTTGTGTCTATCATTGGTGAATTTTGAAAACAACCAGGTTTTCAGATAATATTAATAATCCAGATATCGAGAGATAAGGCAGTTAGGATAATGGAGTTTGAGGGAGAATAGTCAAGACCTTGCTGAGTATACTCAGAGGATTGTGTATCTCTTTCCTATTTTTTTTATTTCTCAACAGATATTTGCATGAGGCAATCAAAGGACATGAGACGGCGAGGAAAGGCAAAACTGAAAACTTTGGATGTTAATAATTATGAAGTTCATAGGCCCATTCGTGTTGCCCGGTCCCATTTCCTACTATTTTTGAAGAAAGGTTCCAATTATCTAAAGGCCCTGTCCCACAATGCGAGTTTACCCAAGAGCTCTCCCGAGTTAAACAAAAATCAAACTCGTGGTAAGTACGTAGAATGTACATAGCGGGTACGTCGGAGCTCATGGATGTCTCGTAGCGGCTCATAATGCTAACGGGAGGTACTCGGGAAACGTGGAAACTTGTGAAGTTTTTTTCAAGTGTGAAAAATTTAGAAAATTTCAAAGATATTTGTGATGAAGTACCACGAGTTTGATTTTTTTTAAAAACTCGGGAGAGCTCTTGGGTAAACTCGCATCGTGAGACACGGGCTTAAGTCATGGCTACTTAAGGCCACTCGAGAATTTTGATATTATTTAAATGTAAAATGTTAGAAAAATTAAACTAAATTATTTCTGATATAAAGTGAAGCACATGGTTCTAGCATGTACCAAGCCAAATTGCCAAAAGCTATTCAACTCATGACTTATTCCATAAATTGAACTTAAAACTCACACTTCAAACTCTTTGAATTATATTCATTTTCCAATTTTAACCCTCATTTTCCTATTTTAACCCTCAAAAATCATCAGCATATTCCCAATCACGTTTAAGTTACAGAAATAGAAACATGGGAAAATAGGTGCAGGAGTAGGCCATTCAACCGTTCAAGCCAGCACCGCCATTCAATATGATCATAGCTGATCATCTAAAATCAGTACCCTGTTCCTGCTTTTTCCCCCCATATGCCTTGATTCCTTTAGCCCCAAAAGCTAAAACTCTCTTGAAAACATCCAGTGAATTGGCCTCCACTGCCTTCTGTGGCAGAGAATTCCACAGATTCACAACTCTCTGGGTGAAGAAGTTTTTCCTCATCTCAGTCCTCATCGCAGTCACGGTGGCGCAGAGGTAGAGTTGCTGCCTTACAACGAATGCAGCGCCGGAGACCCGGGTTCGATCCCGATTACGGATGCTATCTGTACGGAGTTTGTACGTCCTCCCCGTGACTTGCGTGGGTTTTCTCCAAGATCTTCGGTTTCCTCCCACATTCCAAAGACGTACAGGTTTGTAGGTTAATTGCCTTGGTAAAATGTAAAAATTGTCCCTCGTGGGTGTAGGATAGTATTAATGTGCGGGGATCGCTGGTCGGCGTGGACCCAGTGGGCTGAAGGGCCTGTTTCCGTGCTGTATCTCTAAACTAAAACTAAACTAAAATTGGCAGACAGAAAACAAAGAGTAGGGATTAACTGGTCCCTTTTAGAATGGCTGGCAGTGAATAGTGGGCTACCGCAAGGCTCGAGGCTGGTAACGCAGCCATTTACAACATATATTAATGATAGATGAAGGAATAAAAGTAACATTATCAAATTTGCAGATGACACAAAGCTGGGTGGCAGTGTGACAGGTTGGGTGAGTGGGCAGATGCATGGCATATGCAGTTTAATGTGGATAAATGTGAGGTTATTGACTTTGGTGGCAAGAACAGGAAGGCAGATTATTATCTGAATGGTGTCAAGTTAGGAAAAGGGGAAGTACAACGAGATCTGGGTGTCCTTGTACATCAGTCACTGAAAGTAAGCAAGGACGTACAGCAGGCAGTGAAGAAAGCTTGGTTCTTGGTTCTCCAAAATATTCCAACTGAAATTTAAACTGGAGGTGGTGAAGGGAGGGATTTAGCCAGAGTGGGTTATTGGGAAGAAAGTGCCACTTTAAATTTAGTTGCATCTGGCTGGGCAACCGTGGCTTGGTGGAGATTATTCCATGCTTTGTGTGGAAAGAACGAATTGCTGTACACATCTGTCTTTGAGGCTGGGGCCACAAATTGGATCGAATGCCCTCGTCTGCTCCCAATTGGTTTGGGGTTGGTGTAGGTCTTGTGATCTATGTCTAGCTGACCATTTAACATTTTGTAAAAACAGGTCAAACAGTGAGCTTCACGTCTATCTTGGAGAGGGTTCCACCCCAGAGAATTCAGAAGTTTGGTGACACTCGCTTCTCTCTCGTAGGTGTTATTAACAAATCGAGCGGCCTGTCTTTGGACTCGTTCGATGGATTAAATGTTTTTATCTGTGTATGGGTCCCAAGCTGCAACTGCATAGTCCAGATGAGGTTTAACGAGGGTGAAATGCAGCTTCTCCTTGACAGAAGCTGAACAATGATGGAAGTTGTGCCTCAGGAAGTTTAGGACACCTGTTGCTTTCACTGTTACATGATGAGTCTGACCATTCCAACGTAGATCATTCTGCAATTTGATGCCAAGATACTTGGTTTGTTTGGATTCAAGGGTGACACCAAGTATGTTGTAAGATGTGACGCCTGGATTCCTCTTTCTGGTGACACGCATAGTTTCACATTTGGAAGGGTTGAACTGCATGCCCCATTGCTGTGACCACTCGACCATAGTATCGAGATCCTTTTGGAGAGCATCTTCATCATCAGCTGACTTAATTGGATGGTACAGCAAACAATCATCAGCGAATAGTCTGGTCATACTTGCGACTTTTTCATGGATGTTGTTGATGTAAAGCAAAAATAGGTGTGGGTCAAGTACTGTGCCCTGGGGTGTACCACTCAACACTGGGTGCCAATTGGAGCTCTTTCCGTTCACACACACGCGCTGAAGACGTTTTGTCAGGAAACTGGAAATCCATCGTTTCGTGTTGGAACGAATACCGTAGAAGTCAAGCTTCCGAAGCAGTGTCTGGTGTGGGATGACATCAAATGCTTTAGAAATGTCCAGTACAACTAATGGCATGTTGGCCTTCATAACAAGAGGAGTTGTGTATAGGAGCAAAGAGGTCCTTCTGCAGTTGTACAGGGCCCTAGTGAGAACATACTTGGAGCATTGTGGGCAGTTTTGCTCTCCAAATTTGAAGAAGGGAATTCTTGTTATTGAGGGAGTGCAGCGTAGGTTCACAAAGATAATTCCCGGGGTGGCAGGACTGTCATATGTTGATAGAATGGAGCGGCTGGGCTTGTATATTCTGGAATACTCTGGGTGTCATGGTACACCAGTCATTGAAAGTAGGCATGCAGGTGCAGCAGGCAGTGAAGAAAGCAAATGGTATGTTAGCATTCATAGCGAAAGGATTTGAGTATAGGAGCAGGGAGGTTCTATTGCAGTTGTACAGGGTTTTGGTGAGGCCACACCTGGAGTATTGCGTACAGTTTTGGTCTCCAAATCTGAGGAAAGACATCCTTGCCATAGAGGGGGTACAGAGAAGATTCACCAGACTGATTCCTGGGATGTCAGGACTTTCATATGAGGAAAGATTGGATAGACTCTGCTTGTACTCGCTGGAATTTAGAAGATTGAGGGGGGATCTTATAGAAACTTACAAAATTCTTAAGGGGTTGGACAAGCTAGATGCTGGAAGATTGTTCCTGATGTTGGGGGAGTCACAAGGGGTCACAGTCTAAGGATAAGGGGGAATTCCTTTAGGACCGAAATGAGGAAAACATTCTTTACACAGAGAGTGGTGAGTCTCTGGAATTCTCTGCCACAGAAGGTAGTTGAGGCCAGTTCATTGGCTATATTTAAGAGGGCGTTCGATGTGGCACTTGTGGCTAAAGGGATCAGGGGGTATGGAGAGAAGGCAGGTACGGGATACTGAGTTGGATGATCAGCCATGATCACATTGAATGGCAGTGCAGGCTCGAAGGGCCGAATGGCCTACTCCTGCACCTATTTTCTATGTTTCTACGTTTCTATGTTTATTGAAACATAAGATTATTAAGGGATTGGACAAGCTAGAGGCAGGAAACATTTTCCCGATGTTGGGGAATCCAGAACCAGGGGCCTCAGCTTAGGAGTTATGAATAGGCCATTTTGAATTGAGATGAGGAAAAACTTCAATATGTTCACTATGTTCTCAATGTGACCAGGTTCATGCGTTGGATGATCAATTTTCTCACATCAGCATAGCAAGTAAAGTAATGTAAATGTCTATTGCAGGTCCTGTCGAATCTTGAAAATGTGCAGTATAATTATGGCTTGTGCTATTGGTATACAAATTGTATACAAAATTGTATAATTGTATACAAATTAAACATTGCCTTCAATACTGAAGAACACTGTTTATCTTAATTCAGTTCACATATTAAATAACTAAAAGCACTATTCTGTCTATGTCTGCTCCTGTGTACTGCTATAAACATCGAAAATATAGCATTGTGCAATTTCCATTTTACAAAATTGTCTTCACTTGGTAGTCTTTT
>OY740786.1:16149316-16173083 GCA_963514005.1 Raja brachyura | reverse complement strand
GGGGGGGGAGAGATGGGGGGGGGAGATGGGGGGGGGAGATGGGGGGGGGAGATGGGGGGGGGAGATGGGGGGGGGGAGATGGGGGGGGGGAGATGGGGGGGGGGGAGATGGGGGGGGGGGAGATGGGGGGGGGGAGATGGGGGGGGGGAGATGGGGGGGGGGGAGATGGGGGGGGGGGAGATGGGGGGGGGGAGATGGGGGGGGGGGAGATGGGGGGGGGGGGGAGATGGGGGGGGGGGGAGATGGGGGGGGAGATGGGGGGGGGGGGGAGATGGGAGTTGTTACCGAACTGAACTCACTGTGGAATTAATCCATTAACGGCGCAACTCTCCTGCTGGATACGAAGTTGTCCCTGCCTTGTGCCCATCAGATGCCGAGTTCCCAGAGCCCTGGTTAAACGCAGGGGCCGCTCACAGTTAATTCAGAGTGAGCCTGCGGGCCAGGCGTACGCCGTTGAGACGCTGCATATGCCCTCAATGCGCCTGCGGGCCGACAGGCCATTGACGCGCCGGCTGAAGCCAAAGATCCGCTGATCCCCCGCTGTTTTTCGCCATCCTCGGACAGAGGACGGCGAAAAGCAGCGGGGGGAACAGCCGATCTTTGGCTTGAGCCAGTGTGACGTGGGGCAGGGGGTGGAAAGTGGAGGAGTGCCGGGCGGCAGCAGCAGTTATGGTAGCGCGGGAGATATATAGATATAGATATAGATATAGATATATATATATACATATATATATACATATATATACACACACACACACACACACATACATATACACACATACATACACATATACATACATATATAACAGTCATGAAAAGCCAAAAAGGAAAAATCACTTTCCTACTTTCAGCATTTGCAAACTTCAAAGTTTTGGCTAACTGAATGCAATCCCCAACGGCCATGGAAAACTACATTCCCACCCAGCCTGGAGCTAAGGATGAACTGTTCTAAAATGTCATTAACTCAATCCCATGAGGCCTGATAAGTTAGAGTTCTAAATATGCTCAGTTTCATCAAGGTTATTTTCTGAATATTAAAAACAATACCAAAACATCACTTCTCTTAATAGAGCTTTTGTTAACACTTCAATTCAAGATGAACACAAAAAGCTTGAGTAACTCAGCAGGACAGGCAGCATCACTGGAGAGAAGGAATAGGCGACATTTTGGGTCGAGACCCTTCTTCAGACTAGTGCTCTCAAGGAGAATACAGTAAAAATCAATCAGGAATGGTTGGAAAGCTATGTGAAATTTTCCAGAATATTAGCTGTTATTCCTATTAATACAACAGATGTTACACTGTATTCATTTTTTTTTTGTCAGGAGCCCCAGAGACATTAAAAGGGAGCATAGGGTACAGGACTCGAGCAATTTAAAGGGACCACCAGAGACTGAGTCTTTAAAATCTTCCAATAGTCCGGCAGCAGATTTACATGTTGCTCTAGTTTCTAGTTTAGTTTGATAAACTACAATATTACAACTTGGAAAAAATTTATTGAAAAACTTAAGCGAATATATCAAGTAGTTCTAGAAGTGGCTTTGACTACATATTTCAGAGAAACCCCCACATAAAAAACAGCATCACACATTTATCCAAATTATTTTATTAGCATAATTATTGACCCCCCCTAAAAAAAACCATGCAAAATCACAAAATCTAATTATCAAATCCCAGCTTTAGAACTCAACAAGTTGCTGACTTTCCAAACAGGCATTTGTAGTTGAATGAAAAAATCGATAAAACAGTGAAACTGCGGCATTTTACCCCTTTACCATTTAAAAATAAAATTGGGCAACACAACAAAAGGTTAGGAGGTTAGTAGGCTACTTTAACTCATATAGACATTTGGTGGGAGAATCAGGGAATGATCATGCATGACAAAATAAGTTTACAGGGAAATAAGTGGGAGAATGGGATTGACGCAATTGGTCTGGCATGCACACCATGACTGAATGTCGTGAGAAAATACAAAAACTATTTTAAAACATTTTAAATTTGGGCTCAAAATCTAATAGGTACTTCCAAATATCCTATACGATTAATTTTGTTACAAGGCTCGGCTAGAAATTAATTTTTAAATAAGGAAAAAATTACAAATTTTGATTACTTCTTTTACTTTACATGACTTCATTTGAACTGAATTTTCTCTCAAGGCCCTTTCCCACTTTCCCGAGTTTCTCATGAATTCTCCCGGGTTTTCCCCTTGATTCGAAATCGGGGAATTACGGTAATAGCCAGTCGTAGGTACTTGGGGCTATTTTTTTTTTAACACGTGGACATTTTTCAACATGTTGAAAAAACATCCCAACTTATCTGATGCTCCGAGTTCCTACGGCTGACATTACGAGCCGCTACGAAACATCTACGGACTCCTACGAGCTCGCTACCGACATTCCCCGATTGTGAATCGAGGGGAAAACTCTTTGGGAGAATTCGTGAGTAACTCGGGAAAGTGGGACAAGGCCTTTAGTCTTGAAATTTGGGTGAAGCAGGACCAAATAACTTTGCTAAAAAATTATGAAGATAATGATAAAATTATCTGAAATGTTTTCATACATTACAAATAGTGAAATAAAACCTTGGTTAAAGTGTTACATCAATGACAATAAATTAAATACATTGCCATCTCACCATAAGTTGGGGACAACTTTAACACCAGTGTTAAGGCTACTTACATTGTAACTAAAACTAGCAATATCTAACTTCCATAATGGGGCTAATGATTATACCCGCAGTATATAGAAAATAGTGATGTACTGAGGGTCAAATCAAATCATTCATTACTGGAAACTAAGGCTACTGAAACAAAGACAACTGTTTATGTTTCTTGTACAACAATATACATTAATAAAAACATTTTGAAGGCCTATCGAAGTGCATTTTAAACAATAACCCCTGGCATCATGGACACACAAGAACATAACCATAACTGCAAAAGAGACAGCTCTGGAGTACTGACCCGCTGAGTTACTCCAGCACTGTCTTCTTTTCTAAACCAGCATTTGCAGTTCCTTGTATCTACCAATACTAACTGCAAGTTCCCACCATGCCACACTATTGACTCAGAGTCTGAGTTAAACACCATAGAAACAAGCCCTTTAGCCCAACGTGGCCATACCAACCACGTTGTCTTCCTGACATAGTCCTATATTTATGCATTTGGCCCAAATGCCTCTAAACCCGTCCTATCCATGTACCAGAACAAATGTATTTTAAACATTGTAACTGTACCGTCCTCTACCACCTCCCATATACCAGCAGTGAGAAAAATGTGCCTCTCAGGTCCCCTTTACATCTTGCCTCCCTCGTCTTCATCCTTTACCATGTACTTTTAGACATTTCTACACTAGGAAAATTACAGAAAATGCATCTTATTTGCATTCCTCAGGGTTTCATAAACCTCCAAGGTCACATCTCAGCCTCCTTCGCTCCAGGAAAACACTCCCAGTCTACACTGACTCTCTTTACAACTCAAGTACTGAAGCCCTGGCAACATTCTTCTGAACCTTTTCTGTAACATCTCTTGCCAAGAGTAGGGGAATCAAGGATCTGAGGACATAGGTTCACAGTGAAGGGATAAAGATTTCATAGGAATCTGAGGGGTAATGTTTTCCACACAAAGGGTGGTGGGTGTATGGAACAAGCTGCCAGAGGTCATTGAGGCTGGGACTATCCCAATGTGTAAGAAACAGTTAGACAAATATATTGATAGGATAGGTTTGGAGGGATATGCACCAAGCACAGGCAGGTGGGACTAGTGTAGCTGGGACATGTTGGGCGGAAAGGCCCGTTTCCACAATGTATGACTATCTCTAGCTTAAACATATCATTACGAGAGTATGGAGGCCAGACCTCTCACAATATTCCAGATAGGCACTCACCAATGTCCTGCACAGCTATAACATTACTTCCCAATGCATGTACTCAATGCCCCAAGATGAAGGTACAGATGAACTGCCACAGAAGGTAGTTGAGGCCAGTTCATTGGCTATATTTAAGAGGGCGTTAGATGTGGCACTTGTGGCTAAAGGGATCAGGGGGTATGGAGAGAAGGCAGGTACGGGATACTGAGTTGAATGATCAGCCATGATCACATTGAATGGCGGTGCAGGCTCGAAGGGCCGAATGGCCTACTCCTGCACCTATTTTCTATGTTTCTATGTTTCTATGAAGGCCAGTGTGCCATATTGATTCTTCACCACCTCATCTGCCTGTCGTTCCACTTTCAGGGATCTACATTTTTGTACCTCGAGGTCTCTCTGTTCTACATTACAGGTGCCCTGCAACTCACTGAATGTCCTTCCCTTGATCCAGAAAAGACATCACCTCACACACACGTCCAAGTTAAATTTGACCTGGAACATAGAACAGTACAGTACAGAAACATGCCCTTAGGCCCACAATGCTTGTGCTGAACATGATGCCAAGCACCTGATCCATAACCAAGTACCCATCCATAAGACTCTTAAATATCATTACCGTGTCCGCCTCCACCATCATCACCCCTGGCAAAACATTTCAAGCACACATTAATGTGTAAAATAAAATTGTCCCAAACATTGCCCTCTAGTTTTAGACATTTTCTCCCTGGAGAAAAAAAGAGTGAACTGTCTACCCTATCTATTTTCATAATATTATACACTTCTATCAGGCCTCCCCTCAGCCTCCGATGCTCCACACACTCCAAGTTTGATCAACATCCAGATTCTGATGCAACCTTAGGCAATATCTCCACTGTACCACTGATTTGAGGCATCCAGAAACGTAATCATGCCACCTATATTCACACCCAAATCACTTAAACATGCCAAACAACAGGGGAGTCATCACTCACCACTGCACGAACCACTGGTCATAGGCCTTTAATATGAACAAAAACCCTGTACTACACCCTCCAGCTCATTCCATGCCAATTTTCCACTAATTCACTAGTTCTCTCTGGATCCCATGCGATTAACATTCAAGACAAGCCTACCAATCCTAACAATAGCCTAGAAGAAATCCATGTGGACAATGTCTATCGCACTGGCCTCAACAATCCTCTTGGTCTTCTTTTCAAAATACTTCTTTACAAAATACTGAAATTTGTGAGACACAATTTCCAACACAAAGCCTTGCTGACTCAACCTAATCCATCCTTGCCTTTCTAAGTGCAAGTAGATCCTGCCTCTCAGAATTTTATCAAGTAACTCTCACCGCTGATGTCAACAACTGTCAAGAGTTCCCTGGATTTTCCTTGCAACCCTTAATAAAGCACATTGGTCACTCTCCAGTCTTCAAGACTGAGGCACATAAAGGTGGGTATGCAATCCTCTCGTAATGTCAATATGTTTGTGTCCATCAATTCCCCAGCTGCCATAAACTCCATGTTAAATAGGGAGGAGAAGGATTCACTTTATATATATATGATAACCAACAGGGGACAACCCCACCTGTTTGTTTCAACCCACAACACCCCCCCCCCCCATTTCCAAGACTAATCCACCATGGCTCAAGGTTCTGTAACTTGTTACCCAACAGTACTGTGGAACCATCTTCACCAGAGGAACTGTAGCACTTAAAAGCTTTAGCAAAGACAATTAGGAATGAGCATTACATACTGGTCTTGTCAATGAGAAATATCTCCCTTAAGTCAATCAATTACTAAACATATGACAAAATACCACTCAGCCAGCAACCATATCACGAGGTAAAAATAATGTCTCCTTTGCATTTTTGTTCCAATTGGGTTTGGTGCACTTCATCTACAACCTATCAAATGATGCAAACTTCATTAATGCTGCAACCGCCTTTTCTTTGAAACTATGAGAATCATTTCATTGTTCATCATTAAATTTAATTAGAAAGAGGAGCAGCCATTGGTCATACTTTGTGCAGCCCTGCCATTCATGGATGACAATTTCTTTCAAGTTCATTTTTCCAACTCGATCCTCTACCCCTTTAATTATTTTTGTGATCAAATGTCTATCAAACCTAACTGCAGATATACTAAGTATCTGAGCATCAGTATCCTTCTGGGTTGAGAATTCACTACCTTCCAAGGACGTGGTACTAAGCAAAAAAAACCACACTGGTTTAATTGTTTTTTTAAAATTAAAGGACATTAAGTACATCGTGCAATTTAGCTTACATTGATAAAACGTACTCGTATTTACATGGCAAAATATAATTTGATGGGTAATTACATACCTGTAATAAGCCTCCTTCACCAAAATGTAGTATCTCAATTATGTTTTCTGATTGGATAAATGCTAGGAAGAAAAGAAAAGCACTAAATATTTTTTTCATTCTCAGTACATTTGGTGTGAAACACCACAAATCAATGCAGGAACAAGGTACACGTTGCTAAGATTATATCGTAATAGTAAAAGATCACTTTCTGAAGTGGTGCAGGATTATGCCTGTTGTTCATCAAGATCTCCCATGCCTGTAGTCTGTTACATCCAATGATGTCACAATAGATAAGGTATAATTTTACATCTCATTAAATTAATGCTTGCCAAAAGCAGAGCTACATTAAATACTTTGCAAGTAAAAGGTATTCCACAAGGGTTTTGCGTGCTTAGGTTTGTAAGAGACAGACACCATGGTTTAGTTAATCGGCCTGGTAGAAACAAAATAAAACTAGTGGATACTTGCACCAAATTGTCAAAAAGTCAATCGGGACACGACATTGTGTAACATCTGATGTTAAGCACTGTTTATTTGTATTCCGAATTGTGTGCCAATGCAAAGACTCATTGCAGCAATTTTGTTGCCAGCACAAATCAGAATAACCTACAACCAAGGTTATCTAATCGAACTTTATAATAGCAACTATTAACTCGCACTACAATTGTATGTCAGAAGGGAGAAAAGGAGATTTCAAAAAGGTAACCAGCTTATTCTACATTTGATACTCAATTTGCTGATATACAAAAATACAATTTTAATTTGCTAACGTACTGAAGCACAACTTTCTTTGGGCAATTTCTGACAGGTTAAGCTATTTTTTAAAAATCTGATATTCCGTAACATTTTTGTGATAAAAGTTTAAAAGGCCATAAATTGGATTTAACAGTCAATGTCTCAACTTCTCAAATATTAATAAAAGCATCTGCATGAAATTTCAATTAGAATAAATATCATTCACTACTTCACTCATGCAAATGACTGCATATTTACAAGCAACGTGAGAACAAAGGAGACAGCCAAACAGTATGTTTGCCATTCATTTTTCAACCAAGTGCATTTAAAAAAATAGATTTGGTCTGGTACTAATGCACATTATAAATCTCAATCCCTGGGTCGCTTCTCAAAATTAAGCTACTTTGCAAACATCAATTTAGACTGCTCAGAAGTCAAGGCAAAATATTAAAGTAACTGCAAGTGAAACGAGATTCATCCTCATATGGATTAATTCGGGAACAAATCAGGTTACTGATGAACTTGCTCAAAATGACAAACAGCCGATTAAGAATGGGGTTGGAAGTTAATAAGGCAAGTGCAAGATACCTTTCTACTCAATCCCCAGGTCCAAGAATCCAATATTGAATGCATTTACAAATGAATATAGGCTAAGGAAGAGACTTCCTTATACTTGCAACACTCGATCAAAAAATTCCTGTCGAGAAAAATCCACTTCTGTTTCTACCCAACATACAAGATTCTAAGGGGTATTACGAGCAAATGTTGAGGAAAGGTTTCAGCTTGTGGATCACTGTTTAAAAATAAGAGACTGTCATTCAAGACAGACTAGGTTGATTGTGAGTCTTTCAAAGTTTTCTAGACATCATAGTCAAGAGACAAGAGTGTTTTATTGTCATGTGTCCCAGATAGAACAATGAGATTCTTACTTGCTGCAGCACAACAGAGTATGCCTAGTGTGCCAAATTTTGGGAGTTTTACTCCGTGTAAAGAGTCATCTTTACTCTTATATTCATCAAATTGATGAAAATATATTTTTTGTAAAATTTCAGCCATGGATATGTAATTGTAGGTACAAGGATTCTAAAGCAAAAAGAGCCAGAAACATTTCACACGCAAAAGTACAATTGTAATTTTTCAAGCATGGACCTTTCCAACTCTTTTTAGCATTCAGCAGCTTGGAAAAAAAAAAAAGGAAAATGGAGAGAGAACACGATGAAAGAGTCATACTTTGTTGCACAAAATAAAATTGGTCAATCACTACAAAATTCAAATCTTCCTGCATTAAGCACCAAATGAAAAATGTGAGTAATCCATTATTTGTTCTATAATCTGCTGTAAACTGGATAGTGATTTTGGAAACAAATCAAATTGACGAACTTGTTAATCCAAACAAATGGGTAATAATTAAAATAGTAAAAAACATTCAAATTATAACAAATATCAAATCCATGACAGTGTCAACTAAGGACTTTCATCACTAGAGATTCTTCCAAATGCATTCCATTCCTTTACAATCTAGTATTGACACCAATATTGTGCCTAGAAGCAACAGCTATGTTAAGATTTACCTGTGACTTACCTGTGCTACTGCTGCACAGTGGTAAATGAATACGGTGCTCATTAATACATCAAACCACAGTACAATATTACTGAATTACTTGCCAAGTAGCAACAGACTAAAAACTACAAAAACTAATGACAAAACATGGAATTCGCATTAAAAAAAAATTTCAAGATTCGATCAGTTCATGAAAACATATCATAATGATTGCATTTTCAACAGGTTTGGCATGTACGGAAAAGTTAAATGCAACTCAGAACATAGGGGAAGCAGATGCAACAAAAGGGGAGCAGATGGAACAAAAACAGAAAACTCTGACTAGAATGCGTTGTGACCAAAAACAGGATGAATCCAGTTGCCTTAAACCCTTGAGGGCTGGTCTATACAATAGATCTATGCCAAATTGAAAATGTCCTCATTTTACAGGGTGTTAAATACAAATCACACAATGAAAATGAAGCTATTAAAAGTGAAAGTACTGTATTCACTTGAGGCCCACGTTTTAGCAACTGGATATCTGGGCAACTCCCATATACTTAATCTCAAATGGATCGGTTTTGAAACAGATGAGGGACAAGACCATTTAGCTCTTTTCTCGAAGAAGAAAAAAAGTTTTAAAGAGGAGATCCTAATTCTTCAATAAACTTATTAAGGTGTGGGGGGGGGGCAGGCACATTGCTGATCCATTATGACAAGATGGTTTAACCTTCCTAATAATTTGAATTCAGCAATGTAACACTGTGAAGTGGATAACTAATTTGAGAGAACTTGAAATAGGCAACTTAATAAACAGTTGACATTCCCTTAATGTTTATCTAACAAAAATGTATTAAAGAACAAAAGCAATTCATGAATGCCCAAGAACCTCCCATTCCATTTTCTTTAAGGATGCCTGCCACCCTTTTCTTATATAGTCTTAAAGATAGTGCTTAAATGCTTGAATATTCAGAGTTGAGACCACTTTCTCAGAGGTGTTGCCACATACGCCTAACTCTACCTCATTAAGTTATACTGTACTTAAATATTTGTACTACAATCTTACTCCATTCTGCTGCTTCGAACGCCAAGTCATCAAGTGATACAGTGTGGAAACAGGCCCTTCAGCCAAACTTGCCAACACGGGCCAACAATGTGCCAGCTACACTAGTCCCACTTGCCCCATATCCCTCCAAACCTGTCCTATCCATGTACCTGTCTAACGGTTTCTTAAACGATGGGATAGCCCCAGCCTCAACTACCTCATCTGGCAGCTTATTCCATACACCCACCACCCTTTGTGTGAAAAAGTTACCCCTCAGAATCCTATTAAATCTTTTCCCCTTCACCTTGAACCTATGTCCTCTGGTCAGCAATTCCCCTACTCTAGACAAGAAACTCTATCCATATACCCAATCTATTCCTCTCATGATTTTATATATCTCTATAAGATCCCCCCTCATCTTCCTGCGCTCTATGGAATAGAGACCCAGTCTACTCAACCTCTCCCTGTAGCTCACATCCACTAGTCCTGGCAACATTCCCGTAAATCTTTTCTGAACCCTTTCAAGCTTGACAACACCTTTCCTATAACTAACTGGTGCCCAGAACTGAACACAATATTCTAATGGCGGTCTCACCAACGTCTTATACAACTGCAACATGTATGAACAGGGCGAATCAAATTGGCATGGGTGCTGAGGAAGAGGATTTCTTGGAATGTATGCGGGATAGGTTTCTAAGCCAACATGTAGCGGAACCAACGAGAGAGCAGGCTATTCTAGACTGGGTACTGAGTAATGAGGAAGGGTTAGTTAGCAGTCTTATTGTGCGTGGCCCCTTGGGCAAGAGTGACCATAATATGGTTGAGTTCTTCATTAGGATGGAGAGTGACATTGTTAATTCAGAAACAAGGGTTCTGAACTTAAAGAAAGGTAACTTTGAGGGTATGAGACGAGAATTGGCCAAGATAGACTGGCAAGTGATTCTTAAAGGGTTGACGGTGGATATGCAATGGAAGGCATTTAAAGACTGCATGGATGAACTACAACAATTGTTCATCCCAGTTTGGCAAAAGAATAAATCAGGGAAGGTAGTGCATCCGTGGATAACAAGGGAAATCAGGGATAGTATCAAAGCTAAAGATGAAGCATACAAATTAGCCAGAAAAAGCAGGTAACCAGAGGACTGGGAGAAATTCAGAGTCCAGCAGAGGACAAAGTGCTTAATTAGGAAAGGGAAAATAGATTATGAAAGAAAACTGGCACGGAACATAAAAACGGACTGCAAAAGATTTTATAGATATGTGAAGAGAAAAATGTTAGTTAACACAAATGTAGGTCCCTTTCAGTCAGAAACTGGTGAATTGATCATGGGGAACAAGGACATGGCAGACCAATTGAATAACTACTTTGGTTCTGTCTTCACAAAGGAAGACATAAATAATCTGCCAGAAATAGCAAATGAGATGGAGGAACTGAGTGAAATCCAGGTTAGCCAGGAAGTGGTGTTAGGTAAATTGAATGGATTAAAGGCCAATAAATCCCCAGGGCCAGATAGGCTGCACCCCAGAGCACTTAAGGAAGCAGCCCCAGAAATAGTGGATGCATTAGTGATAATTTTTCAAAACTCTTTAGGTTCTGGAGTAGTTCCTGAGGATTGGAGGGTAGCTAATGTAACCCCACTTTTTAAAAAGGGAGGGAGAGAGAAAACGGGGAATTACAGACCAATTAGTCTAACATAGGTAGTGGGGAAAATGCTAGGGTGAGTTATTAAAGATGGGATAGCAGCACATTTGGAAAGCGGTGAAATCATTGGATAAAGTCAGCATGGATTTATGAAAGGTAAATCATGTCTGACGAATCTTATAGAATTTTTTGAGGATGTAACTAGTAGAGTGGATAAGGGAGAACCTGTGGATGTGTTATATCTGGACTTTCAGAAGGCTTTCGACAAGGTCCCACATAAGAGATTAGCATACAAACTTAAAGCACACGGTATTGGGGGTTCAGTATTGATGTGGGTAGAGAACTGGCTGGCAGACAGGAAGCAAAGAGTAGGAGTAAAGAGATTTATTTTCAGAATGGCAGGCAGTGACTAGTGGGGTACCGCAAGGCTCAGTGCTGGTACCCCAGCTATTTACAATATATATTAATGATCTGGATGAGGGAATTAAATGCAACATCTCCAAGTTTGCGGATGACACGAAGCTGGGGGGCAGTGTTAGCTGTGAGGAGAATGCTAGGAGGCTGCAAGGTGACTTGGATAGGTTGGGTGAGTGGGCAAATGTATGGCAGATGCAGTATAACGTGGATAAATGTGAGGTTATCCACTTTGGCGGCAAAAACAGGAGGGTAGATTATTATCTGAATGGTGGCCGATTAGGAAAAGGGGAGATGCAACGAAACCTGGGTGTCATGGTACACCAGTCATTGAAAGTAGGCAAGCAAGTGCAGCAGGCTGTGAAGAAAGCGAATGGTATGTTGGCATTCATGGCAAAAGGATTTGGGTACAAGAGCAGTGAGGTTCTACTGCAGTTGTACAGGGTCTTGGTGAATCCACACCTGGAGTATTGCGTACAGTTTGGGTCTCCTAATCTGAGAAAAGACATTCTTGCCATAGAGGGAGTACAGAGAAGGTTCACCAGATTCCTGGGATGGCAGGACTTCCATATGAAGAAAGATTGGATATGCTCGGCTTGTACTCGCTGGAATTTAGGAGATTGAGGGGGGGATCTTATAGAGGCTTACAAAATTCTTAAGGGGTTGGACAGGCTAGATGCAGGAAGATTGTTCTCGATGTTGGATAACTCGAAAACAAAGGGTCACAGTTTAAGGATAAGGGGGAGTCTTTTAGGACCGAGATGAGAAGATCTTTTTTCCACACAGAGAGTGGTGAGTATGTGGAATTCTCTGCCACAGAAGGTAGTTGAGGCCAGTTCCTGCCCCTGTTCGATATCCCAAAATGCAACACATCATACTTCTCTGTATAAAATTCCATCAACCATTCTTCCGCCCACCTGGCCAATCGATCCAGATCCTGTTGCAATCTTTAACAACCACTTTCACTATCTGCAAAACCCCTCATTTTTGTATCATCAAACTTGCTATTCTTTCCCTGTATGTTCTCATCCAAATCATTGATGTCGATGCAAACAGTAACGGGCCCAGCACCGAACCCCGAGGCACACCAGTCACAGGCCCCTAGTCCGGGAAGCAGCCTTCAACCCTCACCCTCTGCTTCCTACCATGGAGCCAATTTGCTATCCATTCAGCTATCTCTCCTTGGATCCCATGCGATGTAACCCTCCAGAGCAGCCTACAATGTGGAGCTTTGTCGAATGCCTAACTGAAATCTATACACACATCTACAGCACTGTCCTCATCAGCCTTTTTGGTCATGTCTTCAAAAAAATCGATCAGATTTGGGAGACATGACCTCCCACGTACAAAACTATGCCGACTATCCCCAATTAGCCTTTGCGCATCCAAATGCCTCAGAATACTCTCCAGTAACTTTCCAACTACAGATCTTAAGCTCACCGGCCTATAGCTCGCAGCATTTTCCCTGCAGCCCTTCTTGAAAAGAGGCACACCATTTGCCACCCTCCAGTCTTCCGGCACTTCTCCTGTATTTAAGGACAACTCGTAAATTCCAACCAAGGCTCCCGCAATTTCCTCTCTAGTTTCCTACAATGTCCTAGGATATATCTGATCAGGCTCTGAAGATTTGTGTTAAACAAAGCATGTAAAAACTGAGATCCATTTGAGTTTCACGAAATTAAATAAGAATCTGTAGAAATGATTGGAAGGAAAAGGTAATTTTTTTTAGAGGAAAAACATTCCAAAGTTCTATTGTACAATGGCAAGATTCATTGAGTGCAAATGCTGCCACGCCCATTAGCAATTAGAATCAGTGATCATCCAAAGTGGGAGCAATTTGTAAACCAGGCATTCTATACACAGGGAGGAAAATGTTGCAATCACAAGGTGCTGCATTAATTGATGGAAGTTTGCTTGGAATGCAATTAGCAGTGTTTGGAAGTAGATTAGGAGACCAAAATTGCTTACAATACTTCAGGTGAGGGCCCTGTACAAACAGCTGCAGTAAGACCTCCTTGCTCCTAAACTCAAATCCTCTACTCACTGCATGCTGTACATGCATGCTTTACTTTCAGTGACTGATGTACAAGCACACCCAGGTCTCGTTGCAACACCCGTTTTCCTAATCTGACACCATTCAGATAATGTGTAGGACATAACTGCAGATGCTGGTTTAAATCGAAGGTAGACACAAAATGCTGAACTCAGCAGGACAGGCAGCATCTCTGGAGAGAAGGAATGGGTGACGTTTCGGGTTGAGACCCTTCTTTAGACTGATGTCAGGAGAGTGGGCGTGACAGATATAGAATGTAGTCGGAGACAATAAGACTAGTGGGAGAACTTGGAAGGGGAGGGGATGGAGAGAGAGGGCTATTTGAAGTTAGATAAGTCAATGTTCATACCCTGGGGTGTAAACTACCCAGCAAAATGAGATGCTGTTCCTCCAATTCGCGCTGGGCCTCACTCTGATAATGGAGGAGGCCCAGGACAGAAAGGTGATTGGGAATATGAGGGGGAGTTAAAGTGCTGAGCAACCAGGGGATCAGGTAAGTTAAGGCGGACTGAGCGGAGGCGTTCAGCGAAACGATCGCCAAGCCTGCGCTTGGTCTCGTGGATGTAGAGAAGTTGACACCTGGAACAGTGGATACAGTAGATGAGGTTGGAGGAGGTGCAAGCGAACCTCTGTCTCACCTGAAAATACTGTTGGGGTCCTTGGATGTGGACAAGGGGGAAGGTAAAGGGACAGTTGTAACATCTCCTGCAGTTGCTGGGGAAACTACCTGGGGAGGGGGTAGTTTCAGTGGGAAGGGCCGAGTTGACCAGGGAGTTGCAGAGGTAGCGGTCTCTGCGGAAAGCAGAAAGGGGTGGGTATGGGAAAGATGTGGCCAGTATTGGGATCCGGTTGGAGGTGGCGAAAGTGTTGGAGGATTATATGCTGTATGAGACAGCTGATGGGGTGGAAGGTGAGGGCAAGGAGGACTCTGTCCTTGTTGCAAATGAAGGAAGGGGGAGCAAGAGTGGAGCAGCGGGATATCGAGGAGACCCTCATGAAAGCTTCCTCTATAATGGAAGAGGGGAACCCCCGTTTCCTAAAGAATTAAGACATTTCCGATGATCTGGTATGGAAAAACTCGCCCTGGGCGCAGATGCGGCGTAGGCAATGGAATTGGGAGTAGGCAGATAGAGTCCTTACAGGAAGCAGGGTTGCCCAGCACTTCAACTCCCCCTCCCAATCTGAACTTTCTGTCCTGGGCCTCCTCCATTGGCAGACTGAGGCCCAACGCAAATTAGAGGAACAGCACCTCATATTTTGCTTGCGTAGCTTACAGCCCAGCAGTATGAATATTGACTTCTCTAACTTCAAATAGCCCTTGCTTTCCCTCTCTCCACCCCCTCCACCTTTTAATTTCTCCCACTAGTCTTACTCTCTCCGACCACATTCTATCTCTGTCCCGCCCACTCCCGACATCAGTCTGAAGAAGGGTCTCGACCCGAAATGTCACCCATTCCTTCTCTCCAGAGATGCAGCCTGTTCCGCTGAGTTACTCCAGCATTTTGTGTCTACCATTCAGATAGTAATCTGCATTCCTGTTCTTGCCACCAAAGTGGATAACCTCACATTTATCCACATTATACTGCCTGCCATGCATCTGCCCACTCACCCAACATATCCAAGTCACACTGCAGCCTCATAGCATCCTCATGTCAGCTCACACTGACACCTAGCTTTGTGTCATCCGCAAACCTGGAGATGTCACATTTAATTCCCTCATCTAAATCATTAAAATATATTGTAAATGACTGGTGTTCCAGCACCAAGCCTTGTGGCACCCCACTTGTCATTGCCTGCCATTCTGAAAAGGACCAGTTAATTCTTACTCTTTGCTTCCTGTCTGCCAACCAATTCTCTATCCATGTCAATACCCTACCCCCAATACCATGTGCTCTAATTTTGACACTAATCTCGTGTGGGACCTTGTCAAAGGCTTTTTGAATGTCCAGATACACCATATCCACGCAATCTCCCTTACCCATTCTACTTGTTACATCCACAAAAAATTCCAGAAGATTAGTCAAGAATGATTTCCCCTTCATAAATCCATGCTTAATTTGACCGATCCTGTCATTGCTTTCCAAATGCACTGCTATAACATCTTTAACTGTGTACTGCGGCGGCGCGACTCGCGTTGCAGCGGCCCCTACAGCCTGTCTGTCTTTTTTCATTTTTTGTCTAGTTAAATGTAGTTGTTCATGTTTTTTTTGTACTGTTTCTAACTGTGTATATGTGGGGGGAGGGGGAAACTTTTAAAATCTCTTCCCTGCACGGGAGACCCAACTTTTTCCCTGTCGGGTCTCTGTTGTCGTTGGAGCCTAGCATCGTGGAGCGGCCTCCGACCGGGACGACCTGGGGGCTCCAGTCACGGAGCCTGCGGAGCTGCGGACTTACCATCGTGGGGCTGGCCAGCCTCGGAGCGTGGATGCGGTGGTGGCTCGCCGCTGCGGCCCGACTCCGGAGCTCCAGCTCGAGTCCGGAGCTCCAGCTGCGGCCCGACTCCGGAGCTCCAGCTGTGGATTACTACCGGTGGACTGTCAGGATATCGGGAGCTCGCGGGTCCGGGTGGGAGACCGCTCTCCGGAGCTCCCGTAACACAACTTCTCCAGCCCGTGTCGTGGGGTTGGAACGACCCGGAGCGGGGCCATACATCGCCAGGCGCGGCTTTAATGGCCGCGGGACATTCCAGCGCCCGCCGGGGGCTCCAATTTTGTGACTTTTGGGCCTAGAGTGGGGCCGTACATCGCCCGGCGCGGCCTCAATGGCGGTGGGACTTAACACCGCCCACCTGGGGCTTCGACATCGGGAGAGAAATGGTGCGGGGGAGAGAGAAGAAATTTGCCTTCCATCACAGTGAGGAGGAGATTCACTGTGATGGATGTTTGTGCGAATTGAATTGTTTGTGTGTTTCTTTATGAATTGTTCTGTTTGTATGGCTTGTACAAAATGAAGTTTCGTTCGAGCCTCTCTGAGGTTCGAATGACAAGTAATAAAATCTAATCTAATCTAACAATCAACTCGAGCATCTTCCCCACTATTGATGCAAGGCTAACTGGTCTATAATTCCCTGTTTTCTCTCTCCTTCCTTTCTTAAAAAGTGGGGTTATATTGGCTACCCTCCAGTCCACAGGAACTGATCCAGAGTCGAGAGAACATTGGAAAATCATCACCAATGCATCCACGATTTCTAGGGCCACCTCCTTGAGTACTCTGGGATGCAGACCATCAGGCCCTGTGGATTTATCTGTCGAGTCCCAACAATTTACCGAAGACCATTTCCTGACTAATGTGGATTCCCTTCAGTTCTTCCCTCCCACTAGATCCTCAGTCCCCTCATATTTCTGGACGACCGAACCAAAGTACTTGTTTAACTATTGTGATGTCCTCTCAGTACAAAGCAAAAAGGTACAAAAGGGAAAAATGATTCAATCAGGAAAATGAAATATTACTCACAACAAAATAAATTCCAGTTTTACCAATGTTTATGGATTGTGTTCAATAGCATTGATAAATCTCCTTAGAAGTAATAGCTAAAAAATATGTACACGATTTAAAGTGACCAAGTTACAGGCCTATATTCAAGAAGATATCGCAAATACAAAGGAGCATAGTTGCAGGGATCATTAACTGAAAATCTAAATGATGGGTATTATATGCAAAGCCGCAACCAACTAATATTACATTAATTCTTCTTGCCTCTGATGCAGTGGAAATTTTATAACAAAGTGCGTTCAAGCTATTACTATTCTGAAAGATCACCAAAATAACATTTTAATGGAGTTGTCCATCTTGTGCATTTCATAGACATTTCCCTGTCTAATACAAACAAAATTAATTGAAATCAGTAAACAAATCATAACAGAACTTTTAAAATATTTTACATTTATGATGAGTCTTCCATGATGTCCTCTCAGTACAAAGCAGAAAGGTGCGAAAGGAAAAATGATTCAATCAGGAAAATGAAACATTCACTTCAAAATAAATTCCAGTTTTACCATTGTTTATGGATATTGAAATACTGTTTGCTATCAGTATCTACCTCCACAGGTCTATTTATTACAAGAATGCTCACTTTTCATTCAATTACAGAGACAACAGTTGGCTTGAAAATAACATCAAGTGGAAGATGAATTGGTCTATGAAGGTGAAAATCCATTATCCCCACCACTGACGACCAGTAGACCAAAATATTGCTGTAATCAATACTGTACTGTTAACAAGGTTGTGTCAGGCAATGACAGTATTTCTGCAACCAATCAGTTCTCCACCAAGGACTAGAAAACATGGCATTGAAATTGCAACCATCTATTTCTTCATTGTCCTAAATTCAATGGATACAATATTGCAACTGATTTGATTAGTTGTAAGGCAACATCCATTGGCAAACACTATTTTACCCATGAATGAGGAAATAGGTTTTATGTGTCTGAGAAATAAAGAGAATAGGAAAGGTTCTTTTAAAACCCAGCCTAAATCTTTGCCCTGACATTTGAGCACAGTTGAAATGGTAATGATAGACTTGTCAGTTTTATAGACAAAGAGACACAGAAAATAGGTGCAGGAGTAGGCCATTTGGCCCTTGGAGCCAGTACCGCCATTCAATATGATAATGGCTGATCATCCAAAATCAGTAACTCCGTTCCTGCTTTTTCCCCAAATCCCTTGATTCCATTAGCCCCAAGACCTGTAACTAACTCCCTCTTGAAAACATCCAGCGAATTGGCCTCCACTGCCTTCTGGGGTAGAGAATGCCAAATTCACAACTCTCTGGTTGAAAACGTTTTTCATCATCTCAGTCCTAAATGGCCCACCCCTTATTCTTAAACTGTGATCCCTGGTTCTGGACTCCAACATTGGGAACATTTTTCCTGCATCTACCCAGTTCTCATTGCACCTCCCCTTTTCCTAATCTGACACCATTCAGATAACAAGTGGATAATCTCACATTTATCCACATTATACTGCATCTGCCATGCATCAGCCCACTCACCCAATGTATCCAAGCCACCCTGCAGCCCTCATAGCATGCTCTTCGCTGTTCACAGTCACCCAGCCTGGTTTTCTGCCAGGCCATATCACGATAATCTGATTGCAAAGATGTGGCATTGAGAAGTTCCATCATTAAAATTTAGGAACACAGCTTCAATCATGGCCTATAGTCAGAATCAACGGAAGCCATATTTCTAGCAACTACAATACTAAAACCAGAATACCACATTATAATTTTGAAACGGCTATGTGGTAAAAGAAGAACCACCGTTAATTTGAAAGGTAAACTATTCTATGCAAAGAGCAGTGTGAAGTTCTCCAGATACATTGCCACCAATTTTTTTTCTCAACTAAAGAAATCGATATTTTAATGGCCTACCATCACAAGTCATTATATGATATTATCATGTTTACAAAAAGATCAAGTGTTTACAAAGACAATGGAGATTACAGTTCTGAGTAAACCATTGGTCAAATTCCCTGCTGCATTTTATTCCTCATCCCAAAAAAATTAAGTACTTATACAAATGAAAGTAAATTATACGACTACAAAAACATTTGATCGTCAGAAATGGTTGAAGGAACAACCAAGAATGTCCCATATTTTACAAAGCCAGAGAATACTAACATGACAAATAGCAGAAAGAATGGAGTTGAAGAAAACAAACTGTCACATTAGGTCATCAGATTTCAACGTTAGATAATGCATATTCAATATTAATGTTAGCAACTTGACAGAAACTTTTTTTAATACTTCAAGACCACATTTTCTCTAATCATTATTAATGTGTTGATAGTGACACACAAATGTTTTGGATGCTCAGGAAAAAAAATGATAAAGTTATGATTGTTATCTGAAACCGTATTTACAGAATTATTGTGGAAGAGCACTTCATCCCGTCATCAACATTTGCACAATTAGTATTTATTTTAAACTTCTTGTCTATATAACTTTCCGCAAAAAAAGGTTGCTCAGAGTCCTTTTCAAAACTTCAATTCATCCATGAACCTCCTTCAACCCAGAGAATACACACCCTTTACACCATTTCTCCTCAACGTAAAGTTTAGAGCTCTGGTTTAATGCTGGCATGTATGGTACATAGTTCTCCATGACTTTGAGCAAACAACATTTTAAAATATAGACTAACATATAAAAATAGAGATTTACATGGTGGCACCTCAGTTTCTTCATGACTCATTGACCACACCACCCTCCTCCACAACTCTACACTGTTTAGCTAGTTGGGATACATTGTCATTTCTTGCTGGTGCTTATCCAAGTATTGGTAGATGTCTTCAGCAATAGCTTATTTTCCCCACCCTTTAGTCAAAGTTATTCTTCCCCCTCAACATGGATGAAATTTGAGATTTTCAATTTCACAACCTCATGTAATTGCGAATAAGATTTTAGAAGTTGCTGTCTGGCAACATCCAGGTTAATGCCCCGGGATGGCGGGTAGCAGGACTGACATATGATGAAAGAATGGATCGACTGGGCTTATATTCACTGGAATTTAGAAGGATGAGAGGGGATCTTACAGAAACATATACAATTCTTAAGTGATTGGACAGGCTAGATGCAGGAAAAATGATCCCCATGTTGCAAGAGCCCAAAACCAGGAGTCCCAGTTTAAGAATAAGGGGTCGGCTATTTAGGACTG
Source organism: Raja brachyura (assembly GCA_963514005.1). Next base: position 16,152,832 of record OY740786.1, on the reverse strand, counting down.
AGATGAGGAAACAATTCTTCACCCATAGAGCAGTGAATCTGTGGAATTTGTTGCCACAGAAGACAATGGAGGCCAATTCATTGGATGGATTCAAGGGGGAGTTAGATATACCTCTTAGGGCTAACAGAATCAAGGGATCTGGAGAGAAAGCAGTAATAGGGGACGGATTCTGGTTGATCAGCCATGACCATATTGAATGGCGGTGCTGTCTCGAGGGGCCGAATGGCCCACTCCTGCACCTATTTTCTATGTTTCTATAACCACCACTCTGGAACTTCACATTCTCTTTTGGTGGGCTCGCTTACAACTATCTTAGCAGAATGCCATAATTCCCATGTAATCCATCTCCTGCCACCCTCCCCACCCGCAACCCTATCCTGGTCACACCTGGCAAAATTAATTTAAAGATAATTTTCAGTGATATGTCACAGCTGATTTTTTTTTAACCATTAGTTACAATATACAGCGAAATAAAAAATGTCTTTGGAATATTTAAAATCTGTATCCAAAAAGCTAGCTTTTGCTGCAGTCATTTACCATCAACTCCAGACACATCTCTAATTAAAAAAATTGGAGAATATACCCCCTTCCCCCCCCACTTCGCATCTACCCAGCACACAACTTAGTTTTCACTTCCCCCACCCAATCACACGGTTCCTTTCCTCTGCTCTATCCATTCAGTTCCTACCCCTCACAACTCTGGGTTCAACATTTTCCTTTCCTGCCTTTTCCACCCACTATCCCACCCTCTGGTCAGTTCATTTCACTCCCCATCTTCCACTTCTGCAGCCTTTTGTCTCCACTTTTTACCTTGAGCCATGGCATTCTCTTCACCCATTTTTCCTCCCACCTTCTACTTTGTACATTTGCCAATGAACCACTCATCCAAATTACTCATTGGGAGGTGGTTGCCTCCTCCTTTCTCTCCTCATCCCCAATCATTCTGAAGATCCTAACCCAAAACATTACCTATTCATGTTCTTCAGGGATGCTGGCTGACCCGGTGTGGTACTCCAGCACGTTGTCTTTTGTATACCAGCATCTGCAATTCGTTTTCCACCTATCACTTACTACTTTTTTTCCCCTAACTGACCCACCAAGTCCCTCCAGCATCCGCAGTATTGTGTCTGGAGGAAATTCTATATCACAATGGTGCAAATGAAAAGAAAACATAACAAATGCATCTCTCAAAAAGGTTCCTAAATGAAACCACTTTAAAGGTTTATAACATTCTCTGTTGAAATTATAGTTGAAGCAAATCAAAGATCAAGAATAGTCCTCCTTATGCATGGTCAATTGATTACGCACTCTTAATACAGGTATTCGTGTCCTTGTTAAACATATATTTCTAGTGTAGAGTCAAAAAGCTGATCACAACAGATTACATCTGAACAACCTAGCTAACTAGAAGTTACAATATTTAATTTCAATAACAAATAACAAAATGTACCTATGTTGAAGCAATCATAAGCGAACTGTACACAATTTCTTCCCAACCTCCACTCATCCACGATTGCCAGCTTCTACTTCTGAAACATGTTTTTCCTCCATCCCTCTTACTTCCACCACAGGTCAAACTCCCATTCAAAATACCCCTGCATTCACCTCTCTAAGGCTCATTTTGCCAGTCCAAAATTATTCCCTCACGTTACATCTTGTTCTCTTTGATGCTAAGTGCACAACAAGGTAGAGTAATCAGTTCATGGATACAAGGAATGGGCCAGGTTTAAACCCTCGCATCTGCTCACTTAATAAAATTAAATTGGTATTGGCATCAGTTTACTGATGTTCACAGTCTTATAGTGAAAAGGTTTGTTTGCATGTTATCCATTCAAATCATACCATACCTGAATACTAACCATCAAACCATACACAACAAAACAGGTAGGCAAAGAGAAAAACACTAGAGTGCAGAACATAGTGTTGTAGCATTATAGTGAAAATAGAAACAAAAAGAGAAAAAAATTGCAAGGTTGGCATTGAGGTAGTTTGGAAGACCAGGACCACACCCTAGGCTATGGGAAGACTGTTCACTTGTTTGACAACAGCAAAGAAGCTGCTGCTCCCAAATCCCATGGCAGGTACTTTCAAGTTTTAACACCTTCTGCCCGAAGGGAGGGGGAGAGGGGGAGAATAACTGGGGTGGAAATGGTCCTTGATTATGTTGGCTGCTTTCCCAATGAAATATGATGTATAGATGAGTCAATAGTGGAGAGGCAGGGGGAAGGAGGAGACTGGTGCATGTGAAGGACTGGGCTATATTCACAACTCTGCAATTTCTTGTGGCCTTGGGCAAAGCTGCTGCCAAACCAAGCTGTGATGCATCCTGATATTTACACACAGGAACTTGAAGCTCGCAATCATAGCTGTAGATTAGCTTCCATTCTTGGGTTGAAGACAGATTGCAACCAGTGCCAATTCCTTTCTAGTCAAAAACAGCCTTTATCAATATATTTTATCAAATCTTAGGATGAATAGCAAGCATTTAAATGGAAGATTTAAAAGCAACTGACCAGTATGAAATTCCAAAGCTAGAGTCCACAAATTTCAGAAAATGTAGGTGTGAAAAAAACTTTAACCAATAAAAATTAAACGTGGCAGTGTTAAACCTCAACAACATACAAGATCTGGGTTGTATGACATCTAGTCAATTAAATAGTACAGTTAGTAAGATGGGCATCCATGAGCTATTAATTTGATTTGACATAATAAACAATTCAACCATAAAATTAATGTCCAAGATGAGGTTCAAAAAAAATCTAGGGAATTCAATTCAATCATATAAAAAGTTATAATTTTTGTCAGTGGCCTAGATTCAATGTACACTACTGTAATAAGGGCAAGAAACTAATATAGTTTTCATTGGACTGACCATTTCAATATACACAAGCAAGCTTCCTTTCTTTAGGAAATTTTATGGCACATGCTACGTTAAAAAATAAAAATTGATGAAAGGGAATGCTCACGAATATTCTGACGAACCAAATCCTTACAAGAGATCCAAAACACAGTTCAATTCAACTCTCATTACAACTGTAGTATAAATGCTTAAGTCACTCACTACAACACAGGATGTTGCCATTTGGCTCAGTCAGTCCATGCCAGTTCCAGCAGAGCAAATCGATCAGTCTCTTTTCCAGTAACTTTCACATGCGCACCAATTATTTTATTCTTTTGACACTTATTAGGGAGTAATTTACAGGAGCCAATTAAGCAACGAGCACATCTCCGGGATGTGGGAGGAAATGTGAAAACTTGAGTGAAACCCATATCATGGGAGAACATGCAACCTCTACAAAGACAGCACCAAAGGTTAGAATTAAACACAGGCCCCTGAAGCTATGAAACGGCAGCAATAACTGCTGTATCAACGTTCTACTAATGCACATGAAATAAAATAACTATTTTCATTCTCGGAATGCTGCTGTGCTTAAAAAATACTGGACTGCAACAAATTCACTGCCCAGTCCCTTTAACACCTTACTTATCATTGATTAACTAGGAACAATGCATATA